>CAAKHD010008741.1:331502-399359 GCA_901007705.1 Fistularia tabacaria | reverse complement strand
GGTTTTAAATAGATCAATTATATTGCTACATACTGATTGATATAGAATTCTGGCATCAACATGCTATCTTTCATTCTCATCATCAATTAACAAATGGAAAAATCATTTATGCTATCTTTCATTCTCATCATCAATTAACAAATGGAAAAATCATTTACAGTTATATAGCATAGTTTAAATTTCTTTGGTATTTTTCACGTTACTTTTTTCAAATTGCTATTATCATAAATGATTGAATATTTACTTTGATCTATATGCTTTGGCATTCACTGTGGAGTGCAAAGTAAGTCATTTTTCATGCAAAGACTTTTCCTTACTGCGCACATGGCAAAAAAAACACTTTGATTCTTGGAATAACAATATTCACTCAAGAAATGTTTAAGCATTTACAAGTTAATATAGCAAAAACAAACAAGTCGTCCAAAATGTAAGCAGTTTTAATTTGCAATGTCAGTATTTTAAAAAAAATATGGCACTGAAATTGGACCAGTAACAAATAGTGCCATTCTTGTGGCTTTGGAAGTAAATATTCAGATAGCATTTAACAAAAAATATGGAAGACCTTACAAGACATAACAAAAACTAAGCATCTCAGTTTGCAGTTTAAGCGCTTGATGTTTTCATTAATTTCCCAGGTAATTCCACATTGACCTGTAAAATAAATAGAAATCTAATGGGATACTACCTAATTTACAGTAATATTTGAAATATATTATTAGTTTAATTTGTGGATAGACAAACAGAACTGCATTCATTTCAAGTTCTTGAGTCTGTGCTTCATCCCTTCCATGGGCAGTTTAAGCAGTTTAGTTATGAATCAAAGTAGAGGAATCTTCTCTGAAGTGTGTGGTAGGATGAGCAACATTCAGGCAACTCCTCTTTCGAATTCAAGATTCAATATTCAAAGTGTTTATTGTCATATGTACAGTGTGGAGACATGTTTCCCTGTACAATGATAATCTGACTTTGCTGTCCGCAGTGCATTTGTATTTGTATTGATTATAATGGCGATTTTCACACCTGCACACTTTCATTTACTGACAATCTTGAAACATCGAGGAATTGACAGCTGCTGGGAAAACTAAGCATTCATACACGGTCAACTGTGACCTCTTAAGACTTTAAAAGGCCAGTTTACAACCCAAAAAAAATCAAATAGACATGAGTTAAAACTTGCAACCATCTGAAAACTGCTACCTTTTTTTAATAATGAAAAGTTTCTATAGGAACAACTCTATTTCATTTTCAATAGAGGACTTTAGTATGTGAGCCTTCAGTCAGCAGAAGTCACTGTTGTGGCTTGGTTTCCTCTTGATCAATATTCGTTTTTTGACCTCGTGAAGAACCAAACCATTCTGTCCTGAATTTTCAAAATTTGAATGTGGAACACATTCATATTGGTGGGAGCCTGAACCCGCTGGACCAACCCAATGCCAAATAGCCCTAAATGGATGCAAAAACTGGGCACATCCTGCAGTAGATAAATTGGAAATATCTGATCTATTTCAACATTTCAGTAGTGATAGTTGACAAAAGGGTAAATACATTGAGCCTACTTAACTCCTGATATAGTCATGTCTTTTTAGATTTTGACCAGACACTCAACATCCCAGGTGATCCATTTCAATTTGTGACTGTTTCCAGCCTTCCTTATAATTTACACAAAATCCACAAGTCAAATCAATACCATACATCAGTGAGTGTGTTTTTGTCTTACCTTGTGCCAGCATATTAAACTCGAGGAACAAAGCAATATGGTACAGCTCCATGGCTTCTTCTGTACGTGTGCTGGCCCCACGGCCCCCGGACACCAGGGCTTGCACCTCTCCAAGGCTGCCTGTGGAGGGGCTACCGCGCAGCACTAGTCCAAGCTCAACCACATCTGTGTACATGCAGTGGAGAATAACTTGTACGTATTTCCGTGGAATGATGGATTCATCAAGCACGATGCGGGTAGGCGTCTGCAGGGTGCGCTCTGTCATTTCCTCTCCTGTTCGAATGCGCCTCTGCAAAAGGTTCCTAAAGAAAGGTGATCGTGCTGAAAGGACAGCCTTATGGGCCCTAAGGTCCTCATCTGGAGTTCCAGGAGCCTCGCTGCCTCTTGAAACACCTATTGGCACTCCAGCCACAGCCCCTCTCTCATTAAAACTCTCTACCATCTCAGAGTCAGAGGAGAAGCTGAGCAGAGCATCATAGTAACACATGTAGTCAAACAAGCCCTTCATATCTGCTTCCAGGGAATTAGGTGTACCGAACTCCTCACTGAGCTGCACCAGTACATCCACATTCTGCAGCCTTGTATCCTCTGCTCCGCCCACCCCAAACTCCCCTGTGTACAAGTAGTGAAGTAGAGCAGAGAACATGGGCACATCAATTCCTGCTGTCTCAATGTCCATGTGAACCTCAGCTCCATACCCAGGGGATGAGGACAACAAGGTCTTGAAAAAGGGGCAGCGAGCAGCAAGGACGGCCCGGTGGGCTGGGAAGCAAGTACCTTGGAAGATGAGGTCCACGTCAGTGCAGTACTTATGCTGATAAAGGGCAGCCAGATCCCGCGGTAAGCTGGATGCATCAGCCCTAGCCAGGCTGGCCTGGAAGCTCAGCTCCTTAAGGGCTGCTGTGCCTTCATATTCTTCCACCAAGGCATTTGTATCACGAACGTCCCACCCTGACAAAAGTTCACGCATCTGCCGTGCATGATCTGCTGAGCGACTTGACTTCCTCCGTTTAATGAATCGCCGTTTGAGGGTAGCCAGACCAAGGCTCTTCTTCTTCCTGTCTGCAGGCCGTTCATGCCCGTGCTCCAGGCTATATAGCTTAGACTCCCAGCCATATCCCTGTTGAGAGAAGGATGACGTCCCTGAAATGAAAACACAAGAGAAAGTTTGGAATTTCAATTGGTTTTGACTAGACAATGGATGTAAATGACAACAAATAAACTAAGATTGCCCTAAATCTTTCTGCTGAGATATGCTGATAAAGGGCAGCCAGATCCCATGGTAAGAGATATTTTGAAACCACATCACTTTGTAATTCTTGAGACAGGGCTACTAGGAACGATTCGGTAAAATCCAAAACACATAATCCAGTTACCAAAGCTTTGGATATAGCTCAAAAACAACGGGGAAAAAAACGAGATAGTCTCTTTGTTTTGTCGTAGACCAAACTATGGTGCACAGTGACTAACAACTATTTAGTTTAAACAACACATTATTGTGGTTTACGACTCGACAAATTTCAGTTCATCTGAATACCCCAGCCCAATCTCTTACATTTAAAAAAACATTTATGTTTGGCATTAGAGACAAGACGCTCTGCCAGGGTGATCTTCTCTTCCAGCTCCATCAGTTTGATGTGAATAGTAATAATTTGAATACTGGGAATTCACTGTATCTCAGGATCAGCGGTGCAACTACAGTCCTGAGAGCAAACCTCAGAGGCTTAGCTCTTAGCCCACAAGGGCTAGCACAACAGTATTTTCATGTGGATGTGTGGAAAAATAAAACAATAAAAAGATAAAAAACATCAAGCCCCAGTATTTTTTGAAGAAAAAATACAATGTGTCTGTCTGCTGTGAACGGAGTAATTGAATGCAGATCTAATACTGTCCTCCCAAATTTTCACATTGAGTGTTTAAGAGATGAACAAAGCTATGGACAAAAATATGTTACAGACATCTCCAACATTCTTAACGGGGAACTTGAAACATGTATAAAAGAATCACAAGTTTCCCACACTGACAACCTGATAGACCTCAAACAAAGCATATGCAATACACTTCCTAAGAAGTCACCGACAGGGATTTCAACACGGCAGAAATTAGAGCAAATACTTAAAAATACCTTGCACATTAAGGTCTTAAACTTAAATTCTGTGGAAACATCTGTCTAAAATGGTAAAAGGAAGTGAAATTGTGTCACTAGATGAATGCCCTTTCCATCTGATGGTCACAAGCCTTGACTTGATTACTGGAAACCCCAAATACACAGTGGTAAAATGTATACACAGAAAGTGTGATAAACACTCAATACAAAGGACTTAAAACCTCGAATAGAAAGCAATTTGGCTTTGGCATATAGGGTAATTTTTCAAAGCAAATCTGTGTCAACTGTTTGTATCATGAAATTGAAAGCAAGGTGCCTCCATCAGCCCAGTTAAAAGCTCAAATGAAAGCTGTTGAGCAATTAGCTGTCTGGGAAACAGGTTAATCCAAAGAGTGTGCTTTTTGTGGATTTTCCACAGTGTCCTTTAGGCAAAGGCACCACTTCATAAATTGAGTTTTTGAATAGTAATTCATTAGATTTATGTTCAGCAAAGCAATCACAAGGAAGGCGCATGATTAATTGAAAATAAATCTAACTGCAGATTCAGTCATATGGGACTGATTCAATTGCATATGAATTAGCAGGTATATAAACGGCATCGAAAATAAACCTCAAAATCCTTTAAAGCTGTTTCAGCAAATTCAAAGTGTGCAGTGCCCCATGTGAGAAACTGCAAGAGGCAGAACATCAAAGTAAATTAATTTGGTGCTGGTGTTTGTTTGTGTGTGCGTGCGTGTGTCTGTACATTTTATATTTGTGAGCCTGTACAGTACAAGGTGAAAGAATATCTTCACACTGCAAGGAATAGCTGCTGGAAATTGAATGTGTTTCAAACACCCTTGTGGCAAATGCAATTCCAATGAAAAAAAAAAACAAGTTATCAAAAAAAAGCTGACAGTTCAAATCATCAGACTACTTATAAATACAGTGAAGCATTAAAATAAGCATTCAAAAAGACTGATATTGCTTTAAGTGATGGCAAAGATATGACAAGCTGGTGAAACACAACTCAGGCCTCCCATGGCTGGGAGGCACGGTCTTTGAGATACGGATTAAAATTCATACATCCGATTTGGATTAAATGTAAATATAAATGCTTCTGAAGGCGTAAACTTAGAAAGCAACTTAATAGTATGCACACTCATTTGCATACCATTCAGTCACATCAAAGCAACTCAACACATTTAGGCATGTAGATGTGACACCTTGATCAGGTTCTAACCAAGCATCACAACTGAAAAGAAAGGTAATTTAACTAACTTTAAATGTGGAATGGAGGTATCTTCCAGAAACCCTGATCTATATCTATGGCTTCTATAGGAGGTGGAGAGGAGGGAAGTTTTCCTGGCACACTTTACTTTGGGCCCCTTAGTCACAACTTGGCATCTTTGAAAAGCCACAACCCACCCAAGCATTATTGCTGACCATATCCATCCCTTTATGATCACGGTGTACCAACCATCTAGCGCTTTTCTCGAGCAGGTTTACACACCCAGTCACAAAGCTCAAATAATCTCAAAAAGGTTTCTTGAACATGAAAACGAAGTCACCGTACATAAATGACCTTCACAGTAACCAGATCTGCATTTAGTGAGCATGTCTAGGATGTGTTGGAACAGATTTGCATCATGGATGTGCAGCCAAATAATCTGCAGCAACTACACAATGCTATCAGGTATACATAGATTAAAATCCCGGAGTAGTGTTTCCAGCACCTTTATTAATCTACATCTCAAATAATTAAGGCAGTTCTAAAAAGTAGAAGGGGGCCTAACCCAGTAACAGCAAGACGTAGAAAGTACAATATAGTTAAAACTCCAATAATAAAGATACACCCTGTTCCAAGATCCATTATGGTGAATTCCAATTAATTAAAGCTGAACAAAGACAAAAATAAAACAAGAAGACATCAATTAATCCTGGAAGGGAAGGTTGTCCAAGGCAAATATCTCTTCTTTAGTTATAGGTTTCAAGAAATAACATGACATCTTCTGCATTCTCCTCAGTTACCTTTCTTCGTACCATCACAGTGCATGATGCATGCCTGGTTTCATTTTTATTACTTTAGCAGCTCACATTAAAGTTACAGACCCAAAGTAAAATCAAGAATTGCAAGACAGGAAAGTCAACCAACACAGACAGATGATGCAACAAAAATGGAAAATAGAGCCTTGCATTTGCAGTCTGACTTGTCTCCGTTTGATGTTTTGCGGCTCATATTTAACTCACAATCTTGGTTACACTGGAATGACTGAGCATTTTGCTATAAATAAATAAATAATCATGCATCATTTATGGTAGTTTAAAGGGCGAATAAAATGGTGTTTGTTTAGTGCATTGGGGCCATGACAAGTGTGTCCGCATTGGTTGACAATGGGCACCATCTCAACTTTGGGAAAATTCAAGTATGAGATGCCCAAGCTGCAAGTAGCATTCGATGGAATTAAATTAGAGAGAGCAAAGAATGATAATTCACCTTAGATTTGAAAGGAAATGATTAAGTTATCCCTGAGCTGGTGCTGAACATGTGACAACATGACTGCGGAGGTTCTCAGTTGTCCAGGTCATGGTCAAGTCTGGTCAATTCAGAGTAGAACATGTAACTAACAGAGACGCAACCGATAAAAAAGTGAAAACACCTACCTATGAAGGTCTGCTGGGTCTGGGCATTTCCCCCTATGCGTGGGGAGCATGAGTGTGGATAACTGGATCCATTGGCACCCATCCTAACTTCACTTGCTATTTGCCCCCCCCCCCCTCTTGCTGAGTCATTCTGCTCAGGCACAGTATTCCTCTCCTTACTTAAGATGAGTGTTTGGCACCATCCGTGGAGATGTCCTCAGAACCCCAGGCTGGGTTTGCCATGCCTGAAGGAAAATGAAAAGACAGAATGAACAATGAGTAGTAAGGATGTTTTAACCAAAGCATGATTGAGTTTAAATGTTGCTGAGTAACATCTCAAAGGGATAAGAAAATAATGAGTTTCGTCTGTTTTGAATCTGTCAAAGATAACAAATGGGTACAGACATCAGTGCCTAGCGGCCAAAACAAAGGGTCATCTATTGCTATTTGTTAAATGTTTAGTTATCGTTTAAAAACCTTACACATGGATTAAGACTTTTGTCTTCAAGAAGGCTAATCTATCTCTAATTGGGCTCGGGTACACAGACCACTTCTGACTTGCTGTCAAGAATCAGTGGTTTGGCAGTTTAAGACTTGAAACCAAATAGTGTCAAACAGTGATGTTTGACTTGAGATCATAAAATCTGTCCACCATCTGATCTTCTGGTGAACCATCGGTAAAATGTAGAGTTACGTGTTTCTTTGCTTTAAGCCATAGGTCCACAGGCTGTGTCCAGCTGTTTTGCTAACATATCTATTTCTTCACTACCAGTGCCTTCTTTTATATCAGAACATCATCAAACACTTCCGGTATAAACAGCCCCATCCTCCATTTTGTTGATTACTTGGATGCGAGTCTGGCTCGTTTTGAGGCAAACATAAATGGCTAGCTGTCAACGGCAGCAACAAAACTATCACTTCTCTTAAAAGTACAAAATTCAACAACAGTGTTGAAAAAAGAGGGAAGAAAAGGCTCAGTGGACAGGGAAGCTGTATCAGACCTTTCTGTACAATATTTCACGACTTTTGCATTTATGCAATGAAGTGCGTTTTATAGTAGGAATTAAAAGTCTCGGATGAACTGAAAAGCATCCCAGTAGTCATGATATCTCTCGTATTCATTTCTGTGCAGGTTGTTTTTCCACAATAAACATGCCATGTCTCAGTCTGTCAGACAAACTGCAAATCATGACATCATCCAGTGATTAACACCAACACTTCAATTGAGATGCTGTTCGAGTTGTTCATCCCTGCGGCAGTAACCTAATTTATCTTTTTAAAATGTCGAAAATTTTAAAGATAAACAACTGCTTAAAAAATTAAATAATTGTTTCAGACAAGAGCTACAAATACTAAATGGTGGGTGAAACTTCCTTAATGTTTGTTTTACTGTGTCATACTTTAATTTCTTTGGATTTAGTAATTGACTGAATTTGCACTGTGCAAGTTAATTAGCATTTGTTGATAACAGTCATAATTTACATATCTGCTTTTCCTAAGGCAAGAAAATAAACATATCTGATGTAAAATAGGTATATTAGGTTTAACATAAAAACTTCTTGTGTCCATAGGTTTTTATAAATTCAAGGCTAATTCCATCCTTTCACTCATATGTTCAACAGGGTGATGAATCAAAAAAAAAATCTAATCTTGGAATATGTGATTAACTTTTTCTAACTCATGCAAACATTTTGAAAATCTTTGTTCCAGTCTCTTCCTCCTTTTATTCTTTAAAATAAACACCAGTTCCAAATTTTAAAAAAGATATTTTTTTCCCCTTCTGATTACTTTTTTAAGGCTCACAATGAATAATTGTAATTTTTTTCCATATAAATGTGTAATTTTTGAGATTGTAGATGGGAGGACTCATGATGCTGTCTGTCAGTCTCAATTGACGTAAAGCACTGCTCCTAGAAAAAAAAGCCATCAAGGTTGCCAGGTTGAAATAAAATGTTCAGAGGTGTAAGACAAAACACTGAAACATGTTTTCTAAAAGTTTTTTTTCCTCGTTACTTTGGGTTACTGTTTCAACATTTTTATGATGTATTACCTAACACTCACTGAGACATTGCCACATGCCTTACAAAGAATTCTAAAATATGGGTTTCAATAAAATATAAGTCTTTAATTGTAATTTCCATGGAAACAGAAAATATTGCATGAAACTCTGCAAAGGGCTGCACTCTCAAGAGGGCTTTTTATTTCTATTTCTGACACATTTGACCTCAATCAAAAAACACTGCAGCTCCTACAATTTCAATAATGCTTTGATTAATAATGCAGTCCTAGTAGGGTGGATTGGACATAATTCAAAGAATGAAAACAGTGTGTTCAAGATAGTGACAGAGGTGAACTACTTCAAAGTAACAAAGCACTGATGAAGTCTGAACCCACACAGTAGCTTGTCTGTTCCCTGCTTTGTAATCTCATTGGCCACTATCAAACAGTTAACAGGCCACCTCATTAAACAAGCATTCTGTAAATGAATGAAACAATTAACTCAAGGTTGACTACAGTTTCTCCTGACTAGTGAATTTGAGGTCAAAGTTAAACACCTTAGTTTTTTGAGTTTGTTAGTTTCTTACATTTTGATGGCAATAGAAGTATAAGAAACACGGCAAGTATTTGCTGTAGTTGATCAAAATACCAGAAAATATTAATTATCAAAGGTACACCTTCCATTTCTTCCATGTGTGTGACAAGCGAAAGCTTAAATGTGATGGGGATCTGGTTTATTTCAGCCAGTGAGGTTTTCCTGCCGACCATACTAATAAATCATTATTGTCAAGCCTAGCACCTCTCACAATCTCCCAGGGGTTTTGTAGAAAAGGGGTTCAGGAGGGTGTTACACCCAAAAATTGAAACAAGCAGTCACAATGGAGCACTCTAATCAAATAGTTGGTAGGGCTTTATTTAATTAAATTGCTTTTAATAAACCTCATCTTTTCTGGGGACTCATTCAGACAAAATTAGAAATTAGATTTAAATATGCAGGAGAGAGGAAGAAGCCCGAGAGATTCATACAGTGTTGTTTACAAAAGGGGATGGGAGGTGGGGTTCTCAGAGGAGAGGATGGATAAAACAAACCAACCAACATATCAAAATTGGAAAACACACAAGACATTCAAATGAAAGAACCAAATTTAACATCACCAGCAGTGCAGAAATCTAAAAGCATAATTTAGGACAGATTCTGCCTCCTCTAGACCAGCCTCACACAGTAGAACAAAAACAATATCTTTTTCTCCCATCGTCTCTCTAAAGCATCGGGACACTTTCTGCAACAGAACTGAAACAGAGTGGTGCTCTGT
This sequence comes from Fistularia tabacaria, assembly GCA_901007705.1. NCBI lineage: Eukaryota > Metazoa > Chordata > Actinopteri > Syngnathiformes > Fistulariidae > Fistularia > Fistularia tabacaria. The sequence goes on along the minus strand of CAAKHD010008741.1, from coordinate 389,602 downwards.
AGTGCTCGGGCTGAATGTGGAGGGCGGCAGTGCCACAGACGGGGGAAGGCAGACGCTGGCCAAGCTGGACTTTGCGTCTCTAATGAGAGGTGACAGGACACACTCCCCGCCCCCATCTATCTTTAAACACACACACATACACGCACATATACAGCTTTTCTAACGGCTCACCTAGCGTCAACCATCTGAGTTGTTCATTTGAAAAAAAATCTACACAGAGACACTGAAAATATTTAACCACAAAATTCAACAGAACATCACCACTTAAAAAGGTCTCGAGCAAGGACAAACAGATGTATTATTTAAATGAGAATCTGGGCATTTCATCAATCATCTATGTAGAAAAACGGAGAGGGTAGGGACTCCCGATCTCCTTCTGCATCTCTATTTTATTATCATTTTATTTCTCTGTAGAGGTTACACCCCGATCATAGCTCAGTTAATACAGTTCAGAATTAAGTCAAATGGCAAAACAAGACTTCCAATATGAGAAGTGAGGTGAAGAACTAGTATAGTGCAGAGGATAAAACAGAAATGTCCAACTCTGGCTTTCCTGAATTTTTTTTTATAGTTTATGAAATTGTAGACATACACTGCAAGCTGAAAAGACACATATCTGTTGGACACCAATTTGTCTGTCTGTGTGTGACAAATAATGAAATGCCTCTCTTTCACATTTTGTTGTAATTTCTAGTGCTCAATGAGGCAGAGATAAGTCTGAAGAAGAGCAATTGTCATTCATGTGTTAGAATCAGGTTCTGAACGAAATGGCTATGGCAGAGACACAGAAATATATCCCCCGAACACTTTCCAGTTCATGAATTTATTTTTTTTAACAATTTATAACAGCTGCAAAATTTAACCAAGAAATTTTTCATGGTAGAAATTATTTTCAACCAGCTGTCTGGTTGTTTGTCACCTTGCTGTCTAGTTGATAATTGATAAGTCTTTGTTTCCATTTCTGAACACTTTACACAGAGAGGTAAAAAAGTGAAATAAAGATACTCCCTTCTATAATAATAATATTATTATTATTATTATTATTATTATTATTATTATTATAAAACAGAGGTCATCGCAAAAATTCAGAGGATGAGCCAATCTCCTACTTCTGTGGTGTTTTTGTCAATCAGGTCAATCATTATGTGAATCAGGCCATTCAGCTGATTACCGGCTCTGCCAAAAGAGCTACAGGAAACTGCAGGAATCAGAATAAGCTAGAAGCAACACACTGACATTACAGAGACAGATAGAGGAAACAAAAGTACCCAGTATGATGACTCATGGTGGGCAGCCTCTGGATTACCCTGTGTCAACCAATAATACGAACTTTAGGGAGACACACTGAATTTTGTCTGCCATTTTTCCCCTTTTGGGCAAGGCCACAACATTGAGATACATAAAAGGACAAATAATGAATGTATGATTGTCAAATCATAAATCTGCTTGAAAAATAAATGTTGAGTGTGGCAACATGAATGACTACAAATACAATTGGGCTTTAAATACCCAGCGACTAAATGGTAGTTGAGGAAACAATTTGCTTATTTTAAGACAGCGGTCAAAGCTTGGAGGGTAAAGATGTCAGGCTAATGTCTAGTTCATTTAGACACTCACGAGGAACATCCATGGCATTCACAGACTTCTAAGAATGTATCTCCGATAATTAGATGCCATTATAAGGCCCACAAGTACTAAAAAAATGTACTTGAATCCAGAAAAATGACAAACCAAGAGACAGAAGACAGCATTAAAGCCATTATCAGACCTAAATAAAACACAGATATACAGACATGTTAAATTTCTGTCGACAAATCTATCAAGAACTGAGATTATCACCGGATTATAACCGACTGCATTTGACTTCTCACAGCATGAACATAGTGATGGGCTGGCAGATAGACGAAACCATAAACACATACCGCATCACAAATAACTAAGGGACAGCGATATTTAAGATTCTTTTTGGTTGAGGGATTTTGTAGGGAAATTCAAGTCCATTAAAACGAAAGGAAACAAATTCTGCATTGTGAAAGCGGGTTGCCTTTACATGCAGGTCTTCAATGTATACTGACCTCGGCAGTTATTCTGGACCCCATTTAACTGCCGCCAAATGTAAGACTGCAATTCTAATTAATTCAATTACCCGTAGGTAAACAGCAGACTGCCAATAACTCGATGACAAGCTATGTGGTTACCATAGCACAATAATCAACAACTATTTAGCATGGGGACAAAATACAGCAACATGTCGGCAAAGTGAAAATGCACGTCCATCGTTTTTCCCCCTTTCAAAACGACTTCGCCTCAGATAGTCAAACAACGGTGCCTGATGTTCGTAAATCAATCAATCAATTGCAGTGGCTTTGTTAGCCATACGTTAACGCCGAGCTATTGTCGTTCCCCGGGTTACTGCTGAGCTACCGTTGCTCAACAGTAATCTGGGGAGAAAAGTGCTTCAAGGGGAGAGAGAGAAAGAAAGTATGTGGGTCGTGTCCTTTCTCTGATGGAAAAAAAAATTCGGAAGATCGGCCAAATATTTCACGACAAGAGGAATCAACATTCACCACAGTCCTGTAATTAGAAGCATAACCGAAGACGCTATGGTGGCTATGTGCTCTGCCGCTTAGACTTTAGCCCTCGGAAACAGCAATTTACAGCGCCTCAGCGGCAATGCAACTATTTAATACGTGGAGGAGACATTTACCAAAGAGTAGAAAGCGTCGCGGACAATTTTTTCCCGTCGTATCGCCGCTTAGTTTGGTCAGTACTCCGACCCAAGTTGTCTCCGGCAGAAAGAGTGGGGGAAAGGGGAAAAATGCAGCTCAACACCTTCTTTTTCCAACTCTGCTCATTGCGTACGGCTCGACGTCAACGTCCATGGTTTATCCACAATGTGCAATGGTTTCCATTTGCAACGATATTCTGGGTTATTTCCAGCACTAAGCTCGACTAGTAACTAATCCATAACCGTTTTGTTCTCGTTTCGGTATTTCCCCCATGGTAGCACAACGCCTTGTTGGGTGGTTGTTATGGCCTACTCCAACGTTTACTCTACCCGTCTCAAGCTAACCGAATACGCAATTGGTTTCCGGTTCTCAATTTCAAAATAAAGTGGTTGAGCTGTGATATGTGTTTGTGTAGTTTAAATAGAAACACAGTAGTCTGACTTAAAAGGTCCTGTTAAAATATTCAGTTGTATAAGTTTAAATTAGTGTAAACAAAGTGTTGAAACTGGCGGATTTAGAGATACTCTTTAACGCCCTTTCCATCATTTTGCTTTTGAAACGGGTATCGAATGACTTCCTTCACTATGCTTAGCTTGACACACGTGTCGCTGTTGAACTGAGCGCAGACTGGTCAAAAGGCCCTTGCACTCACGCAGTTTGCGCAAAAACGCGTTTGCGAGCGCCTTCTAGCGGTTTATTTTAGGCAGTCAGCATGTTGCCATTTTTTTTTAAATCAATTTACGCATTTATTCATTTGGAATTTTAGACACCCCCCGTCACACTGCACATTTAATGTTGAGAGTGACATTTATTTTGCAAGAGTTAAATTATGCTGCAGAATCCGCCTTTCATTTAAGGTTTGGGTAGGCTTTAATTACATTGAAACAAACGGCGATTCCCTTTGGAAGCAATGCATTTTTCATCAGACAGCACTCCCAGTCATTAATAGCCTCCAACTCAGATTACCCTATTTTATAGAAATATCTCATGAATGGGTAAAATTAACGTAATATGCATTCATAAACAGTAAGCATCTAAATCAGGAAGCGATGGTATTTCGTCCTTTTGCACAGTTGGGATGCCAACCTCCGAAACTGTTTGTTTCGATATTATGTAATCATTTTGATACGTATTTCAGGGGTAATAAATCATTTGTCATTAATGTATAGGGTAGGGGTAATTCACAAAGATTAATGAAGTTCTTCTAATCTCCGGTTGGGGGCGACACAATACTCAGAATTTACACATCAACGTCTCAACAGTTTATGCTGTCACTCAACTTAGTGAACAACGAGGACAAGTTTAAGTGTACTTTCTGGGACTTCGTTGGTTACCTTATACAAGAAACACGCCTCTTGATATGGCAAGAAAGGAAGTACTGTGAGACAAAATGGATCCTGTGCAAAACTTGTCCACGCATTTTATGAAAAATCTTCTACACAAACGAATTCCTCTCTTGCCCGGGTACAAAAGAACCTTTTTAATAAGCAGCCTTGTCACACAAACTAAAAACTTTACTTCGCACTTTGGGAGCTCGAGATATATTCAGAGTTTTTGAAGTGCAAAATTGAGTATTCCTCATGGCGACCATACTAAACCAGATACGACATGATATAAACTTTTTTTTTGCACAGATGGAAATGTACTATAATTCCTGACTCTCTTGTTTCTCATCAGAATCAGAATCACAATCAGAATCATGATAAGTATACCGTATGCTTTATACAACTATTGAAAGCTGCATTATCATAAAATTAAAGAATCTTGGTCTCTAATTGCAAGTATCTAATAAAACCTGAGTGCTTAATGTAACAACATATTAAATTTAAATATTATGAATATTTCAGTGTGGATTTTTTTTCTTAATTGAGTTATTGCTATCCTTCAGCCTGACGGGTGAAACCAGACTTCTTTCCTGATGACAAATCTATCAGTGTGTTCATATGTGTGTCTTTTTCTCACAACTCCTCCCAGGAACAGTGTTGAGAATAAGATGAGTGGAGTGACAATCCATTGATATCTCTCAGGAAGTGAAGAGACACTTCTAGCCATTTCCTCACAGTGGAGAGTGGCTGCGTTAGCTTGGCCAAGTACAAAGATGTTCTCTGCCCTCAGGACACGTTCACTGACCAGGTGCAACTTGATGAAAACCGCTAGGGGAGATCACAGGTCAACTATCCACAGCAAACCACCGAAGGAGAGGATCGAGCCAGCGGTAGGACTGTCTATTGTTATTGTAAATAAGATATCTGGATGTTTCTGTTTCGTGGAACAGATGTTTTTTTACTTACTCCAAATAAATGCAATTGAACAATCGATCAAAGCTCAAAGTTAGGAAGGAATGACAAAAAATAATACACACAACACAACAGAGTCAGAGATAGGAAGTCGGATCTATGATTCTGCACTTTATATCCTCTAATGTGAAGAATTCAAGCGAACTGTGTTCCCCATCCAGCAGAGTGAGGGAGATGTTTTATTCATTTCTTATCCATAAGTTAGTATGAGGCTCTGGCCCGCCCGTGTAAAGGGATCCTACGATGCAACTGAGACAGAGTGGCCAGTGTTTATGCCGCTATAAATCTGCTGATCTGTCCTCGGGGATGTGCACCGGGGCTTTAAAAAGCCAGGCTCATGCTAGGAATCCTGGAGTGCTTTGGGATACAGGGAATATCATAGTTGGAAGATATAAACGGGAGCTCTTGTGACATCACCTGATGAGTCACGAGTTGAGAAGCATCTGTTGTGTACCCAGGTGTTCAGTCCTCTCCCATCAATCTATTTGCAATGACGACAGGGATCGAACAGCAGCAGCGTACAAGTGATTTGAATTATGTATACATATTACAGGATATGTGGCGACAAAGTAGCCAAGCAGTTATATTAAAGTTGTCATCAACTTTCTTCCAGCAATCCGTTTTTGCCCTTTGTGTGTTTGCTGTGACAATCCTCGCCCCGGCTGGATGGATCTTACAGAGCATCTCGGTCAGCAAGCAAAGAGCTGGTCCACAACCCTGACTGGTCTGCATTCAAGGAGGAAACTTTGTAATGTTGCAACATGTCGCTCATTCAGTCTGAACAATTGATAAGAAAGAATGAAACCTTTATCATAGCTGAAGTACAATAAAATATTTTGGTTTGAAATTATATATGTTACAAATTCCAAGAGTTCTCATTTTTTGCCAGGTACATGACCGAGGGTTTTTTTTTTTCTTTTTCTCAAGAAAACATTTAAACTATGATTCAATTTTTGACCAAAGGGATGTATTACAAGTGTGCAGAAAGGAGGTAGGAAACAGTATGAAAGCTTTATCATATTGTAATGTGGAGAGTTATCTAAATTTTACAGTAAATACTTATGGTAAGCACACATAGAGCTATGCCCACTGAGGGAGATGCTGACACATCTCAGATATACATTTTTTTATTTCTCAAGAAAAGTCAAATAAAGAAATATTTTTCTGTATATTCGCGGTGATAACAATGGTGTTTTACATTATGAATGCAATAACTACATATCAAAAGGGCTCATTTTCGGGTACAGAGTAATGGCAGGGGCAAAAGTGTTGCTCCTAATTTACTGGGGATGAGATGGAAATTCTCTGTATGGGCTCAAATCACAGAGGCCCGTCGGGCTTCAGAGCCGGAAGTCTGTTTTACTCATCCCATAGAACATTATCTCATAAAGTGCTCTGTTTTTATTCAACTTAAAAATAGATAATGTTAATTTTATAGATTGAGATAAGTTAAACATGCATTTTTTAAATTTGGCTGAACAACCATCTGTTGCATTTTTGACAGATAACAACAAGAGATTAGAAGCAGGAACAAACAAACAAAATAACAAACAAAAAAAAACAAACTAAGAAAGAACTGGTTTAGCCCCCCACCCCCCACCACACCCTAAGATCTGCAGGGACGCCTGTTGGATTTCTTGAATGACAATTTGTCAAAACTGGATCAGTCCATTCGTAAAGGTGCGGTGAGGCGAATGCAGCCCCCTCCCCGCCCCCTCCGCAATGAAATAACCATCCAGTGTGAATGACGATAACATTGAGAATAACATAGCCCACTCCCCCCTTGCTTTTTATTTTACGTGTGAACAGCCCACGAACACGACGGCGGCACAGCTCGAATCCACGCCGTGTGAACCCACCGCAGTGGTACGATCAAGCTGGGGGAGGGGGAGGGGGGTCCGCCTAGATCCACTTTTCACGACCGAGGGAAACACAACACCGGGGCGGGAAGGGAAAAAAAAAAAAAAAACACAGTAAGACAATTCACAGTGTGGTTTTATGTTTCCCCAAGTGTCGACGAGATGTCTACGAAGGCAGAGCAGTGTAAGTACCACTGCGTGTGTTTGCCCGCGTGTGTGTGTGTCATGTCAGAAGGGGGTTTTGGAACTGGAGATTTTTTTCTTCTTTCCAATCTTAACCAAGAAAGCGACTGAAGGGAGCTGTCCTTGGTGATGAAACCGCGGTTGCCAAGGCAGGTCGCAACACGTCCTCTCTCCGCAGAGGATAGCCGGAGGGCTCAAAGCACACCGGACGATACCGCATCCCCACCTATTCCTCCCCGTGTCGAGGGCACATCCTTTCACGGCGACGTCGCCCTGTCTTATTACCTCCGTTTTTGATTGACGTGACCGGATGAGACGCCTACGGGGGAGGAAAAAATGAGAGCTGGTCTCAAGGTCGACTCTGGCAGATGTTATTTTCCGAACAAACATGGTGGCGTTACATTTATCAATAATGGGATTTGATCCCAGTGCCATACGCCGGAGACACTGCTGGTTATTCCGTCCTCATTCCCTCAGACTGCCTTTGACAAGTAGAGAGCAGCATCTGTGTTCACAGCCTCTGCAAATTCTCCCATGTTAGGCTGCTGAGTGTTCTGTGCTCACTTTGACTCAGTCAAACGCAAGATCCCGGTCAAAGACAGAGACCAACTTAGAGTTGGGGGCTCAGACTGGGTTGCCGATGCTGTTTAGCTGTCAATACAAAAGGACAATTCCTTTAACTAACAAAGCCCCGTGAGTCTTGTATCCTTGAAATGCATCCGTGTCAGGGGCAGGGGAATGTTGAACGCGAAATCCGACGGTAGATCTTTGACGTAGAGAAAGACGAGCATGTCTGTTGGGCTGCTCAGGCTCCGACCACAGACGCACACATGCTCACAGCCTGTGGCTGTTATTTCTTTCTAGAAGGTGGGCTGGGTTGTCAGTTATGGGTCAGGAAGGAAGCTAAATACTACAAAAGTTGCAGAAATTGGAGCAGTGGTGTCCCTTTGGGACTGGTGTGAACTTTAATGCCAGAATAAGTCAATGTTCCTAGCAGGACAGGCTCGACATATCAGCTTCCCCAGAAAAGACCTGACTCATTGTTGAAATGGTTTTGATTCAATTTTCTTCAATGAGTAAACCCTTCGCAGCAGATTTCCCCCCCAGCATGTCTTGGGACTTGAACAGGCAACCTTTTGTTGCTCATGTTCCTGTAAGCAATAGGCTACAGCATCCTCCAGGGCTTTCTATGGCCACATAACAAAAAGGTCACCTGATGAAGGCCAAAAGCCACGGGAACACAGATTGTTTTATTTATTTTTAAATTTATTTTTAGGATTTGTGTCAACAGAACCTCACAAACACTTAGCCAGTTTCTGTATCTTTGTACTCAGGAAATATGCTCTGACTCTTTATACATTCGAAAGTCGTTGATCTGCTTGTCACTCTGCTCTTTATTTTGTCCAGTTGCCTCTAAGATACGATACTTGCAAGAGTATCACAACCGTGTGCAACACAATATTTACCCTGTGCCCTCTGGAACAGACATTGCAAACACTCTGAAATACTTTTCCCAAACCTTGCTCAGGTAAGTACACTGCTCTGGAGCCAACAGGTGAAGTACCAGTGTACAGAAATGTGTGATTATCCAGTCTCATACATGCTCAGACGAGACGATTTACTGTAGGTTGTTGCGACACACTCTCTGACAGGGATAACAAGAGACGACACCACTCGCTCGCAAGCATGAAAGAACCGTGAGGAAAGTGAGGCAGGCAGCCAAGTCAGTCCTCTGGCTGCAAATACATAGATAACATAAGTACAGATTTCTCATCTCATCGACACGTATTGATTCAGTGGTCGGCGGCTAGATGACCCCACCCCTGGGGCAGCCTGTTTTGTCCTAGCCGCAGGGGCCAGCTGAGTGTAGCTACTCAGTTGCAGGGTCATTCTGTTCCCCTGTGTGCTGTGAGAGCCTGAGGAAGGAACAGCATGTTATTTCCTCCTCAAACACAGGTCAAGTAGGCAGCCATTTTGGACACATTTAATTTAACTATGTGTCATTTTGCACTTCTCCACATAGAGCTTTTCTCCATGTTAAATACACAGCGGCAGGATATTTTGGTATGTGGTTAGTGTGTTCTTACTGCTCATTGGCTGAGTAGAAAAATGCAATGCAGTCCTTCGTTATTAGCTAATAAATGAAATGGTGAGATTACTGGTGGCTGAACTTCGATGCTCCACTTTCATCATTATTATGGGCTTAGGGTGCAATCTATTTGCAATTGGCTATTGGCCTCAATTTTCCAGTTCATGCCTCTGTCCCGTAAGGATTATTTGTCTGCCGTGTGATGCTCACACATTTTTCTGATTTCTTCCTGCTCCTCTGAAGGGTTGCCCAGCACCAACAACCAGTGCGCTTTCTAAATACTACGTTCTCAGTGTTTTTCACAGAAAGAGCAGGACAGAGGCCGATAATCACTTTTGATTCATGGGATGTTGTCTCTTTGGGTGAGAATGAAAGTTCCCTCCATGATGCAAACAGATGTTTTCAGGAAGCGCAGATGCACCTGCAATTTCTGTAGCGGCTCTTGGATTGTCCGTACACTTGGAGCCGGGAGAAGAGACAGATGAAATGTGAAAGGAAGGAGAAAACCACAGAGGGGAAGTAGGTAGTCTTGAAAGGGGAGCAGACGTGTTATGTTCTAGGGAAAGGAATAAAAATGGCCACAGGGGGCAGATGCAGATTGACACACCAAGTTTCTGCTGCGGCGAAGCTTGGAGGCAGATTAGAAAATTATTTTCTGGGGATTATTGGGCAACTGTACAGATAAAGCATAGCTTTTTCATTTGCTCCTAGTGAAATTTGACTCTACATGAGTGAGCTGCACCGACATCCTGCCAGATCCTATCACTCAGAAATAGATAAGGAAATCACGTGTTTTGAAATAATTTTAGATGTAGCCCAGTTTTTTCCCCATTTAGCTCACATTTCGGCAATCTATTTAACTTTATAAGGCTTGAATCATTTCTCGGTTATTGATTTTTTTTTATTGACAGCACAGGGTTTGACAGTTAATGTATGTCATGTGTCTGTATCAGTACATTTCTACATGTGTTTTTTTGTATTGTATATATATGTATGTGTTTATTATGTTGTCAGATTGTGTGTATGCGGGCGTATGTTCACATATATGTGTTTCTGTGTGTTTATGTTCAATGTATGTGCGTGGGTACGTCTGTGTGTGTCTCTGTTCATTGTTCAAATCAGTGATGTTTTCTACTTGAGAGATGGGCAGTGAAAAAGTCATACTCTGAGATACAGTCTGTTGTTGTGTTTTGACTCGACGCTGTGTTAAATGCAGTTTTTTTTGCCCAAATGTACACTGACTAAAATCTTACAGAGTATAACTTTGGGGGGACGAGCTCTTAAATGTTACACCCTGCTTCTGACAGAGTAAACTGTTAAACCATAGGGTCGACACTATGCACTGATAGTTATGTCAAAATCCCCTTTCTCACTTGCTGTTGAACTATCAAATGCTCTAACAATTTTCACTGGCCTTAGAAAAAAGACAATGCATCTGCATTTATAATCTCGGCTCTCGTGTTAAACCCAAATCATCTGCCTGATAGCACAGCTTAGCTTTTCAGAAATGTGCAGTAAAAGAGCAATGCTCTCTGCCCCCCCCCTTCCACACTCAACCCAACTAGTTTTTTTTGTTTTTTTGTTTTTTCCTATCTTGAAATTGAATCTGTCCACCACATTGCCCAGGGAACAGCAAACACAATTGCCCATCCTGCATTAGCTCACAAACATAATGCTACCAGTCATCCCCCCCCCAATACAACCTATTCCTTTGTCATTATAGTTTCTCCTCGACTGTAGATTAGTTACCTTTATTTTAGAAACCTGAATCCATATGCCTGTTGGATCTCATTATTTCTCCTGATGATACTGGTACAGTATCATATCGTATGCATACGGACATTATTTCTCTGGTGCAATAAACATGTGCTGTGACCTAGGAGCACTTTATCTACCCTCACACACATGTTTATTACTGGCTGAAGCATGTTTCAAAAGTGTCACCTCTGTATTTTCCCGAACCAATTTGGTGTCACTCCCATCCTTGACAGCCCCACTAAAGACAAGGAAATTTCATTTAAAAAAACACTGACCTTTGTTTAATTGGAAGACGGCAGCCATCGAGGGACAGTCGCTTGCTCTGTCTCTTTTTGGAGAAGTATGGGGTTGCCACTGAAAACATGCCATTTTTTATATTTTTGCTCCTTGTCACCAGATACGCATGAGATGCAGTGATCATTGCAGTTTGTGCTCATGTTTTTCTTTTGTTTGTTTCCTGAAGTTATGCAAATTATGATGAATTGAATTAAAGTCACTCTGAACAGTCAAAGCAGGGAAAAATTGCCTTCAGTGATACAGTTAAATAGTGAGACACTGCATCCTATGTGGGGTTTATCTGGGTTTGTTTTTTTCTATTTACGCTGTCTCTGTAGTGCCATTTCAATGTAATGTGCTGTTCTTTTGTGTCTTTGTTGTCTCTTTTTTTCCCTTGTTCCCCTCCCCTACCCTCCCTCCCCTCCCACCCCGGAGCAGCATTCTGTCCCGCACAGGCAGGAAGGAGAACCAGGAAGCTTCCAATTTGGCCGTGCCCATGACCATGTGTCTTTTTCCTGTGCCATTCCCACTCACCCCATCTCTAAGACCACAAGTCAGTTCCATCAACCCTACAGTTACTCGCTCCCTCCTTTACAGCGTTCTGCGCGATGCCCCATCAGACCGCGGGGGGCAGGGGCAGCAGAGTCGGGACGCTCAGCTCTCAGAGTACCCCTCTCTGGACTATCAGGGGCTCTATGTGACCCTCGTGACCCTGCTTGACCTGGTGCCCCTGCTGCAGCACGGTCAGCATGGTGAGTCAAGGCCCAGTGCACCACTGTTTGTCATCATCATCCTCGAGTCGTCTGGCCTGCATGAAGCCACTTCTGCTTTTTTGGCCTTTTTTGTAACTGGAGGAGAGAAGTCCTGCTGAGGATCTTGAGGGCTGCATGGGGTGATTGGGAGCACGCTGGATCCTGTCAACTTACTCGTTCATAAGCCATTGGATACACCAGCCATAGGCCTTCTCTTCTGTGTATCATACTTGATTGCATGTTTGTTATGTAAAGTGGGAAAATATTTTACTTATGTTGTCATGTTGTAATTATATGAAGTACATTCAAGCGAATGTTACGTTAGACTCTTTTTAGTACAATATATTTGAGCATTATTTCCACACTGATCTTTACAGGCCCAAAGCTGCGTCACAGTCAGTGCTTTTATTTTTCATGAATATTTTACCACTGTTCCAGAAGGGTTCGAAAGCATGAAAACTCATCACCTTGACTAGAGGACTTCACTTTTCATGCGGCCAAATTTAACTTCAGTTGCTTTTTTTTTTTTTCCAAGAAAACTCACCTCCCACAATAGAAGCTCTTTTTCACTGTAATAATGATAATGACTGAGTATTTACGGAGGGCTGACATTTTATGGCTGCATACAATATGTGCGTAATGTATGTTCGGTTCATTGAATGCATGTCTGTGTATCTCTCTTTGTCTTTTTTGCCTTTCCCTTTTCTTATCAGATCTGGGACAGTCCATATTTTACACAACAACTTGCCTCCTGCCCTTTCTCAGTGATGATATTCTCAGCACTTTGCCCTATACTATGATCTCCACTTTAGCCACATTTCCCCCTTTCCTCCACAAAGACATCATTGAATACCTGAGCACCTCTTTCCTCCCCATGGCAATATGTGAGTATGTCCTAGTGATGAGTAGCATCACAAATGCACTCCTTGAAAAGAAACGCTATCTGGTGGGATTGTAATCCGCATCAAAAATGAAAAATAAAAGGTTCGTGGTGAAGAAGCACAGAGAAACACCCAGCAAAACTCAGTCACGTAATAAAGTGCCACAACCTCGTCCAACATTTCAATGTGATCTCTTCAGTCGGCACCAAACCTTCTGTAACTGTTTCCTCATCTCTTGTCGGCAGTGGGTTCCACCCGGAGGGAGGGGGGAGTCCCAGCCTATGTCAATCTATCTGCCTCCTCTATGCTAATGATTGCAATGCAATACACTTCAAATCCAGGTAAAGAGTCCGACGAGCTGATGGAGCAGCATGCTCGCAAGCAAGAAAATTTTTCCAGTAGAGCCTGACCGATATGAGCGATATTGGTCAGCCATTTCCAGTTAGATTGGTTTCAGCTTATATGTCCGTGAAAAAATTTCCAAATATTTTGAGTGTAAAATGTCTGATCAATTTGTTTGATCTATGGTATAGGTCACGTAGGCACCCAGCTGGTCCAGACAATGTCAGATATGAATAGTGTGACTTTTGGTTTTCAAAGAAATTCTCTATTGTAATGGGAAGGACATTCATGTCTTTTTGACTTCATATAAATGTCTAAATTGTCCAAAATTGTCAATTTGAAAAGGTGGCTATGAGGGACTTGTCTTTGTATTTAAACTTACAATTAAAGTCAGTCAGGAAGATTTTTAGACCCATTCAGAAATCTTATAAAGATGTAAATGAGAAATTTGAATAACTTATGGACTACTTATGTACTCACTATATCATGAATGCTGGTGAAGGGGTTTGGTATCAGCAGCAAACACCAAGAATTAGTCAGGGTCTAATTTAAAGTGTTTTCAGGTCTCTTGCTCATATACATCTCTTATGCTCTTCAGTATATCACTGTCAGTTGCTGGAGTGCCTGATGAAGCACAAGCAGGAAGTGTGGAAGGTATCCTCCTAAGCACACTGATGCAGACACGACTGTGTTTTAGAGAGATGTAATTCTCTGAAATTTCGGACTTTTCATAATTCACTGTGCTTTCTTGCTAAATCAGAGTAAAAAAAAAAGGATACCCCTTTGATTGTTTCTGTGTACTAAAAGTCGAGCAAACATTAAGCCGATCAGCTAACATTCATGTCACATAAATAAGCAAAGGGAGACAACCAAACAAAAGGAGGATAAAGTTACTAGTACCTCTCAAGCTCACTTACTGTGGAGGTTCATTCTTCATTACATGATCAATCTTGTTTCATCACTGTTACAAAGACATAAACATAAAAAGAAATTAGGATTAAAAATAATTTAGGTGTGCTTTACTTTTCTATCCTAAATCTTTTGTATCCAGCTTTGTTTGTAGTACACCAAAGTTATAACTTTACAAACTAAAACCGACTTAAACGAGCTAACAAGCCTACAAACATTCACAAATCAACACATGCAGTAAACCCTTGTTTCCAATTTTAACAACATATTTATGTTGTGTGCAGGACCTTCTCTATGTCATTTCCTATGGACCATCCCAAGTGAAGCCTCCTGCTGTACAGATGTTGTTTCATTACTGGCCCAATTTGAAACCCCCTGGGGCCATCAGTGAATACAGAGGGCTTCAGTACACAGGTCATTTTCCTCGGGTCACATCTGCAGCTTTACAGTTCCTTCATCTATCAAAATTTGACTCTTTTTCTTCCTGCCAATATCTCCTCTATTCATTTTTCAACAGCCTGGAATCCCATCCACTGTCAGCACATCGAGTGTCACAACGCCATCAATAAACCTGCTGTCAAGGTGACCTGAGTCTTAAAAATGAGCTGTGAACTTTCCGCTGTGATTATTGGTTATGAATGCAACAATGCTCTGTCTCTAAACACTAAATTCTTCTGACTCCAAGAGGATAGCTTTTGTGAGCCCCATGTTAGATAAATCCATCGGGCTCTGTGAGGGGTTGCAAACTACCTTCATGGCAGTTTACGACAGTTTTTTTTCTGTCGCTCAGTTTTATTTCCTCTCCCTGCCTATACTCAACTTGACCCTATGCTAAGAAGTAGAGTATAAACAGATTTCAATTACCAGACACATGAGGGGGGGTGGTGGAGAGGGGTGTAATGGAAAGCAGTGACACCCCTGACCAGCCCTTGAGGATAGGGTGTCGTCGGGGTGAGCACTGTAATTTACAGTGCACCTATGGAACAGTAAGGGCACAAGCACTGGAGTTTTGTAAAGAGACATGAGTGGACTGCAACATGTGCAGATGAGCATCCAAAGTGGTGCATGGGGAGAAAATATAAGATGTCACACCTATTTAGCTTCCCCAGATTTACTGCCCAAAATAATGACACCGTAGATGCATGACCCCACCATCCCGAGAAGAATTTAAAATCCCAAATCCTGCCTTTTTTGAATCAGTTTCTATTTCTATCTATCTATCTATCTATCTATCTATCTATCTATCTATCTATCTATCTATCTATCTATCTATCTATCTATCTATCTATCTATCTATCTATCTATCTATCTATCTATCTATCTATCTATCTATCTATCTATCTATCTATCTATCTATCTATATGTATAAAACACCTATGATCATTTTGGAATAATGATTTGTTGTTTTAACTTTAGAAAATCACTATAATTTTTAAACGTTTTTTGGGTTCAGAGTTTGCATTTAAGTATTTCGCCAATTTCATTATGTTTTCAAATATAATCTGGCATTCCACAAATAATCTTGCAACATCTGTGTTTTATAACCCCAATTTTCACAACATCTGTGCAAGTATATTCTTTTCAATGGAAAAAAAACGGAATTATCTTGCACCTTTTAAATACCCGGTCAATATTTTTATTCCACCTGCTTTATTTTTGCAGATGTGTATAGATCCAACTCTCTCTGTTGCCCTGGGAGACAAGCCCCCTCCTCTTTATATATGTGAGGAGTGCAGCCAGCGGATAGCAGGGTATGCAACACCTCTTTTCCTCATCTCACAATCCTCCTCCTCCTCGTCAGTAAGATACCATTCCAAAATATGTTAGTTCTCGCCTGCCTGATTCTTCGCCTCCGTAACCCATGGGAAATGCATCGCCAGGGTTATGCAATTTCCTCATGTTGATTATGAGATCATCACTAAACCACCCAGACACTCACTTTTTGGTTCATTGTTTTACATGTTGTAATTGCATGGCTGTGCAGCCTTTGATTTTGTTTTTTACCAAGGGAGACTATCACGTGTTTGGATGCTTGAAAGTTTTGTTTGCCTACAGAGGCCAGAAGGGTTTTTTGTGCTATACTGAGGAGCACTTCGCGTATAAATCAAATAATGTTGACATGTTTCTATGACCTTTTCAGGGACCATGCTGAATGGCTTGTTGATGTACTCCTGCCCCAAGGTGAGTATTCATAAGCAGGGAGGTGTTTCCGTTGCACATGTATTTCTGTCTGTCATACTCCTTGCACACCAAGACGCATATTTAATACAGTACAGAGTACTCCAATCAGATAAGACAAGTAAGACTGTGTTTTTTTAAAAAGTGTTTTTTTTTACACGCAGAGATTTGTTTATTTATCCATGCTACTTCATATCTGTAGCTGGTTGGGATGTTTTTAGTAAAAGGTTCACAAAAATGTCTTGCTGTTGCACTTAAATGGCAGAATTGACATTTAACTGCTGCCATGTTTCATTCATGAAAGACACTCTTATTTTATTTTATTTTAAATGCAGCGCAATGCAACATCTTGCACCGCATGCAAAGCAAATATCACATTGTTATTTTTTTTTTTGCAGCTGAAATATCTGCCATTTGTCAAAAGAAGGTAAGGGACGTCTCGTTTTTATTTTTTTCCCTTTTCAAAATTATTGCACTGCAATGCATTATCATGTTAAAATTTCTTCATAGTGTACTGTCTGAAAATGTTGAAGCACACTTTTGATAGTTTCCCATTAAATACTCGATGACTAGAATCATGACCAAGCTTGTTCATGGTTATACATGAGGATGCATAATAAGATTTAACATTTCTGAATAGAGCATGTTGAAAACTGAAATGTTTGTTTACAATATGAAATGGTTTATGGATAGGTAAAATCACCATTATGGAGCGTCTTTGCAAAAACACCAACACAGTACTTCCCTTCTGTTCCACTGACTTCCAGCCTTGGTGCCGTAAACAGACCCAGTGGAATAACAGGGAACCTCTTTATAGACGTAACCATAACTCACTGAACTAGTTGTCTATCCTGCAAGAGCATGTCAAAATAACTGCTGTGAAAAGAGCATTTTTCCTGTGCCAGGGTTTTTTTTTTCATCTGAAGGAAAGCAAAGATGACATGATTAATTCCTGTGTTCTGATGGTTATTCGGTTGGAAATGGGAAAAGTAATTCTGCCAAGCTGTGAGTCAGCCAGCAGGCAGTTGATTGCAAGTGAAAGGAGATTGCCCATATAAAAGAACAGTTTGCTCGCTTCAGGTTTAAAAAAACATACAAAAACAACAAACAAACAAACACTTCTACTCATCCCTTTTGCATAATGATGGACAGGAACCCAGATATTAAATAAATAGGGAAGAGAGACATAGACATTACCATTATATGAAAAAGATCTTGTAAATGTAGTATATATATAGATATAATCTGTTATATACATTATATATGCATAGTATGATAAAATAACATAAAGTATCAAAAGGGATGTTTGACAGTTAACCCTTGGCCTTGTATGAATTTTTAAAGCTAAAAAATTAAGGGTTATTTACTTTAGGCTAAAGCTAAATGCTCCTTATTCTTACAGATGTTTGCATTAGCTGTGTGAGCAAATAAGCAGAGACAACTGGCAGGGGGTGCATACACAACAGCCTACAGCTGCTGCCTCGGACCACACAAAACCAACATGTTGGAACAGTGCGCGGGCACACACACACACACACACACACACACACACACACACACACACACACACACACACGCACACGCACACACACACCCACACACAAACACACACACACAAACTCAGCTGAGCAAATACAGCTCAGAGCCATATAGACAGTGAGCTGCTAAGGCGCATGTTTATGTGGGACAGCACATGCACAGCAGCATGAAATGATGTGCGCTATTTGCCCCGACTGTTCATTGCACGACCTGACTTTATATGATTATAGGCCGACTGGTATTTATGCTTAACACCAATCAACCAACACAGCGTTGACAGCAGTAGAGGCCTGTGTGACATCAGATATCAGGTGGATAACAGGTTTTTAAAGAGAATGAGCTTGCCTGGGGACCTATTGAGGGAAAATACTGCGTTTTGTAAATAGTGGCATTTCGAACAAATACTATTGTGTTGTCTACATTAAGGATATCTTTGCCTTACACAGGCCCCCGATGCCTTTTAAATGGATAGAAAATAAAACCTGAGTTAAAACTGAGCCTTGGAGGACTCCACCAGAGACCTATATTTATCTGCACTAGAGGCTATCTGAACATGTATGCTGGGTTTTATCTATAAGGTAGTTGTTGCAACCCTCTAAAGATCTGATTTATCTGAGATTGATGAAAGTCATTCAGTGAGCTGCGTAAGTCAAAGGGGTCTAAACACTTGAATGAATTTGTCTCAGTTTGGAAATGGATTTATTCTTTAATTCGGTCATGTTTAAGGCCTGAAAATGTTCAGTCTTTTGGATCAATAGCTTTCAGAAGTTAGATTTTCACACAAATATGTGCCACAAAATTATTTGCTCAGTAAATCTGTACTGGACTGGTATATCAAAGATGCAAATTATTGAAGTGTGTCATGTGATCCTTAGAAAAATCATCCATATATGATGCTAAGTTTTCCTCCAGCAAAAAGTCCATGTATTGATATAAATGACAAATCATTTCAAAGGCTGCTAAAAGAGATGTTCTCCCTGCTCACGGAATGCACTGCCAAGGGCAAAAGTGCTCCCCAGTGGTTTCCATGGAGACACCTGGAATATTGAATGAGAGATGATCTCAGTTATCCCCATCGGACAAAGTAACCACTTGTCATTGTCCGGGGGAGGCTGGCCTCCATACTGGTTTGTCCAGCTCATAATCCTCAGCTTCCTTACCTGAGCAGCCTTTGTTCCACTCATCTCAGAAAGCCCTCTAAACCCCCACCTGGATTTACAGCAATGTTTTCATTTTTCTTGTCTCTATGTGCATTATTTGCCTATGGATGTACACATTGATCCGTAAGTGAGAAACTGCCCTGAGAACATGAGTAATGTTGACATCGGGGTATTGTGGCACAGATGAAAGCTGGGTGGATGAGTAAGACATCCCACCATCATATGTTAATTTGATAGGGAGCACTTCATCTCTCTAATGGCAGAAGCTTAGTGGCTGATCAGATTAGGGTGGCTGTTTGGTTGCCACGCTTTTTATTTTTAGAAATCTGAGACACTGTGGGGACTCACAAAGAGTTTTCCGGCCCTGCATTTATAGGCATATCAACATTCTGGAAAATATGCATAGTGGGAAGAAATATTCTAGAGCAGTAAGACACAATGAGGGCCTTAAAATTGACTCAAATAAGAGACTTGTCATGAACACCCAGTCAACTGTGATTGATGGCTGTTTTCTTTTCGTTGCCTAAAACCTAGAATAGAAATTAATTGATCTCTAGTCCTACTCCTTCTCTTCCTCTGCCACCTCTTTCTTTCTTGTGTCTTGTTTTCAAAGAACTGTAGCTCTCATGTCAGGAGGGCTGTGGTCACCTGCTTCTCGGCTGGCTGCTGTGGGCGCCATGGCAACCGCCCTGTCCGCTACTGCAAGCGTTGCCATGTTAACCACCATAGCAACGAGGTGGGGGCTGCAGCAGAGACCCATCTATACCAGACCTCGCCCCCTCCCATCAACACGAGGGAGTGTGGAGCAGAGGAGCTAGTTTGCACTGTGGAAGCTGTCATAAGGTGCATTCAGTGTTTATACTGACAGAATTTAGACACACTTACGGAGTTTGAATGATGAAAGTTTTCGTATTATTTTGTACTTGAAATCTAATTTCAATGTTTACGCAATGTGAGGAGACTGTTGGTTGGTGATTGAATTTATTTCAGGTTATTTCTTTTTGTCCCTATTCTTCTCTTAAGTCTCACCTTCGCCTCTGTATCAATTTTTCCCCTTTTTCCTCGGCAAATCCCCTCAGCCTTCTGAAGGAGGCAGAAATTCATGCAGAGCAGCGTGAATTTGAGTTAAATAGGCGTCGTCAGATGGGCTTGTCTGCCTCCCACCACTCTCTGGACAACATTGAATTTGATAACAAGGAGGACGACCAGCACGACCAGCGCCTACTCAGCCAATTTGGCATCTGGTTTCTGGTGTGTAATCATGGCTGTTGTCATGTCTGTCAATAACAGGCAGGCAATAATGTATATGGTACATGTCCAATGATCACTGTACTGTTGAATTAGTGGCTCCTGTGTGATTACTTTGTTTCTCTAATCTTCACCAACTTGCACAGGTGAGCCTCTGTACCCCCAATGAAAACACACCCACAGAGAGTCTGGCGCGGCTGGTTAGTATGGTATTCCAGTGGTTTCACTCCACGGCCTACATGATGGATGATGAGGTTGGAAGCTTGGTGGAGAAGCTGAAGCCCCAGTTTGTCACTAAATGGCTAAAGACAGTGTGCGAAGTGCGCTTTGATGTCATGGTCATGTGTCTGTTGCCCAAACCCGTGGAGTTCGCAAGGGTAAGGTCAAAACTCACACGGTTAAAAGCAAAGGCCCTGAAGGGATAAAATGTGATCTAAATTTATTACAAAATACATGCCTCAGTATTCACAGATAATAACCTGGTTGTTTGAAAATTACCCTCTATTGTCTCCGCTGGTTAGAAAACATAAAAAACCGACTAATGCACATCCAGCTGCTGTACCTAATTTTTAACACATATTAATGCATAGAACTATGAAAAGCTCAAGATGGGTGAAGAATAGCATTAAATCGGGGTTATTAAAAAAAAAAAGAAACCATCTTAACTAATTGTATTTGACCCTGGTTGGTAATTCCTCAGGTTGGAGGTTACTGGGACAAGTCCTGCAGCATGGTGACACAGCTGAAGGAGGGCCTGAACCGTATCCTGTGTCTGATTCCTTACAATGTCATCAGTCAGCCATTGTGGGAGTGCTTTATGCCTGAGTGGCTGGAGGCCATCCGTACCGAGGTTCCCGATCACCAGCTCAAAGAGTTTCGGGAAGTGCTCAGGTACATCCGTTCAAGTGACGTTACAGAGTTTTCTTCTACTTTGCTTTGTTGAAATATCAGTCAGTGCATGAAACTTCCTGAGAAAAGTGTCTCACTGAGAATGATGGCGTTGTCCTAGTTTTTATCAGATACCTGAAGCAAAAGTGGAACATTTAATCAATATAGTTTCCAAGAAAAAACAAAACAGGGTACTATAAATTGGTAACACTGTCAAAAGAGTCTCAAATAATGAGATGCAATTTTTTTGGTTTGCGTTTTAAGGACGTGTTTGTGAGCAAGTCCAAAGGACCTGTTTTTGATGGAATGAGTTTAACAGTATTGATTTTAATCAACTTTGGAGTTTTCACTTTCCATCAAAGCCACACAACAAAGACAATAACACAGTTTTTTGTCAAATGAAACCTCCAACCAGCTTCTAATAATTGTCTGGTCTAGCTTAGGCTATGAACGACAATTGCAAATGTTGTGAAAATCTATTGTAAAATCCAGACGTGATAAGTCTTTCCTTCCTTCTTCTTACAGCAAGATGTTTGATATTGAACTTTGCCCCCTTCCGTTTTCCATGGAAGAAATGTTTGGCTTCATCAGCTGCAGATTCTCGGGCTACCCAGCGTCTGTGCAGGAGCAGGCTCTGCTGTGGTTGCATGTAAGCACACACACACACACACACACACATACGCACTCACTTACGGCACTGTCCAGTGAACTGTTGTCATGCTGTGGCTCTGTGCGTGTGAATTGAACAGGTTGTCATGCAGTGTGAAAGTCTGGGCAGGAGCCCTGCTGAATATGGATCTGGGTCACTAAATGAGACAGACATAGATAGGAGGGATTTTGCCTTTTATCCCATATGCACACGCAGCTTGCTGCCCCGTGTACATGGATCAATTTCAAGTTTGCTGCTGCAACTGGGATCAAAAGATTGCATTAATTTAGCCATTTAGACAGGGAAGTGGTGCCCACTTCTAAATTATAGCAAAACAGTTCCACCTTAAACATGGGTACAGAAGAGATTCATTTAATACTAGCATTGTCTGTACTCAAATATACTGCACTGCATTTTGATGGCAATATGTTTTTTGTTTTTGTTTGCTTTGTAAGGGGTCCATAAAGTGCACAACGTTGGAAATTACGTTTTCAAAGTGAAAAGAATATTTTTCTATAATCGTGTCCATCTCTATCCATTCTACACCACTCCCCAAATTTCTTTTGTCTTGCTGCTTTTAGCATGATAAAGTATCTGGTAAAAGTCATATGCATTATGTAAGGAGACTTTAGGGTAGCACAGGGGTTAGTGCTTCCGCCTCATAGCCAGAGGGTTGAATCCTGGTTGGATTCTGACAGAGGGTCTTTCCGTGTAGAGTTTGCATGTTCTCCCCTCGTGGATTTCCTCTGCCTCTCTGCCCTCCCTCCCTCATGGGGTCCAGGGATAACCCCTCCTCTGGACCAATGACATCTGAGATAGGATCCAGCTTTTGAATGCCGGATAAGTGGTATAGATAATGAATCTACAAATGTGAGTTTAGTAGCTGGACATGTCAAATATTTTTTTGGCTTGTTTTGTTGTAGGTGCTGTCAGAGCTTGATATTGTCGTGCCGCTTCAGCTGCTCATTGGGATGTTTTCCGATGGTGTGAATTCTTTGAAGGAGCTGGCCAATCAGAGGAAGGCACGGGCCTCTGACCTCATTGGCAACACAGGGCCTCGCAGGGTGAGGAGCACAGTGTTTGAGTGAATTCGCTATCCAGAAAGAAAATGATTTATGTTGCTATCAAAGTCCTACAGCAAGAGAGTCATATTTTACGTTGTTTGCTTATGAAGCAGGTTAAATTTTACTGACTTTCTTCAAAACAAGTTTTGCAGTGGAACGTGTTTGGGATTGGAAGGTGAATATTTGTCCAATCGTCAAGAATGCATGTGTGTGCTTTGCACACAGTTTAACATAGACAGAGAACATAGTCTTCTATAGGTTAGCGCTGCAAATATTTCCCTTATTACATTAATGACAATATAACTAAGTACAGCATAATGTTACATAATACATAATTTAATTATAATTATCATAAATATCATATAATTTTTGATGCTCATTTGTATTTGTGAAGGCTATAGGAAATGTCAGGACTCAATGCTAAGAATCATGAGAATGCAATAAAATGAAAACACGATGAAATACTACAAGACATAAAAAAAAAAGAAATAAGGTAAGACTTTCTGAATTGGATTTTGCAAAATGTTGTGTCCTATACAACCAGGTAAGTGTGGTGTCAGATCCAGGACGCCGTGGGCAGCACAACATGCTGAGCCCCTTTCCAAGCCCCTTCAGGAGCCCCTTTCGCAGCCCTCTTCGCTGCAGCCCCTTTAAAAACCTGGGTCATGCTACCGGCCACTGTGCCCTGGACCTGGACTGCGACGATGACGATATGAACCTCGGCTGCTTTATTCTCATGTTCGACCTCATGCTGAAGCAGGTTAGAACGCCTTCCTTTTAACCTTTTCCAAAGGACAGTACTGGTAATGTGGACACTTATTTCATTCCTTATATGAAATATGAAAGTCAATAATAATTTATGGAAGTATTGTGTAAGCCCAGTGTTGATGTTATGAATGATGTATGTAACAGTAAATAAAGGACAGTCATCCTGCGTATTAATCGTGAGAAAAAACTGCCTAAAAGCAGTGACAAACTGCTGGGACACTGGGACTTGCATTTTGTTTAGATCAGCACTCCTCTTTTTGTTCCCTAGTTTTTACAGTTGCCTCTTCGGTTTTTGCAGATGGAGCTACAGGATGACGGTGTGATGCTGGGTCTAGACAGCAGCCTCGGGAAGGATATCTTGGGCATCATCAACAATGTCTTTCAGGCCCCATGGGGGGGCTCACACACCTGCCAGAAGGATGAGAAGGCCCTAGAGTGCAGCCTGTGCCAATCCAGCATCCTGTGTTACCAGCTGGGCTGTGAGCTCTTGGAGAGGTTGACCCCCCGGGAAGAGATACGCCTGGTGGTGAGACACGCAGCATGCAATGCAGAGTACAAATGACCCAAGTGAATTAGACGGTGAAATCCTCGAAGGGACAGTGACATTCTTGGGGGCAGCATGAATCAGGGGGTTAGAGCGGTTGTCCTTGGAACCCGACACTTCTGGTTCAATTCTCATGCTCCTCCAGGCCTTTCGTAGTGTTGTCGTCAAGATGCTGACCCCTAACTGCTCCACTGGTGCCGCCCAGTGGCTGCCAAGTGCTCATGGTTTATCCATAATGGGTAAAATGCAGAGGGGAATCATAAAAAAAAAACAAAAAAAACACCTAGCCTAAACCACCACTGTAGAAATGCAAATGTCAATATCTAGCTCTATTTAGTCTGAAAATGACTCCGGTATTGTGTTTATGAATGGCGATGCTCCTTTGTGAGTAACGGAGACAGGCTTGAACTTTCACTGCAGGAACCCACTGATAGTTTGGAGGAAACACTTCTACTGCCTCAGCCAGATTTTTCCCTTGGGGCCGAGAATGGAAGTGAGGAAGTGGAAAACCCAAGTGCAGCACACATTGACAGTAACCACTCTCCAGATAATCCACGTGAGTGTCATACAACCCCCCCGATATTGTCTTGATAAAATGTGGATAAGTGCATTCAAACATTCTGCCAAAATAATTGCGATATGATATATTCATGGTGGAGTCCGCATCGAGCTTGGGGCCTCTAGCCTTGGACCTTTAGGGTTAAATGGTCCTTGACTAAATACTAAATACTAGACTGAAGGGTCAGTCACATTTTGACCTTCAGAATTGATTTTCACCGATCAGACGTCACCTTCTGTGCGCTGAAGCTATTTATTGAAATGGGTAAAATTGAAATAGACAAAAATATGAGTAACCTCATCAATGAATACGGGGACTGAATCCTGGCCTGTGTGGTCCAATCCAAAAGAGGTGGTATTCTTGTTGTTAATTGCTGAAAAGGTTAATCCTGGTTCAGATAGGAAGGCATCAGAACCCAAAACACATCTAAGTTTATTTTTCATTGGGGCAGGGGGCACTTGCTAACCTATGTCTGTCACTGAAAGTGACAACAGTGGGCATTGGAAAAGGTAACAGTAGAAACTGGTGGCATGGTCTGTGGAATCACATTTTCTTTTACATTGGATGGTCTAGTGTGTGTGTGTTTGTGTGTGTGTGCATGTGTAAGGCTTCCCTGGGGGAGACACAGTGGGACACACTGCAGGAAGCCGGTGGAGGCTGCTTGATGCTTCGGACAATGTTCAGTGGCTAATCCCTTGTTTCCTGCTATTCATGTTGATGTTGCAACTGACATTTACCTGCTACCCGAACAATGTGGCAGACCAAGTGCATCCCATGGTGCACCCTCATACCAGCTGCCTCTTTCAAAAGGGTGTGGCTCCCTGCCACATTGCAAAACTCATTCGGGAATAATAAGAGGAGTAGCAGTGAGTTCAATTCGGTGTCTTCCTCGGATTCCTCAGACCTTGAACCATCAAGTGCTTGGGGAATGTGTTGGCCAAACAAGTTCAATTCATAGAGAACCCCTGTTACAACCCGCAAGACATTAAGGATCTGCCATAGCAAATCTTTGGAAATCAAGTCCATACGTTCGAGGTTCAGAGCTGTTTCGATGGGCAAAGGAGCTCCTACTCCAGGGGTGCCCACACTTTTTTGGCTTGCAAGCTACTTTTAAAATGAACAAGGAAAGTGTTCTACTAACAATAAAAATGTGAAACATATCCATCCATCCATCCATTGTCTGCCCCTTATCCTCGTCAGGGTCGCGGGGAATGCTGGAGGCTATCCCAGCTGTCATCTGGTGAGAGCTGGGGTACACGCTGGACTGGTTGCCAGTCAATAGCAGGGCCACATATACAGACAGACACCATTCACTCTATCCTTCGGGGCAATTTTCCAATTAACCTGCTGCATGTTTTTGGACTGTGGGAAGAAACCAGAGAACCTGGACACACATATATATATTTATATGTATACAGAGTAAACTTTCTATTTAAAATGCTTGCATCTCAGCGTGTAACATGCACATGTATGGCCCAATACAATTCTGTACATGCTTGGCCATTACCTTGCACTTATGATGTCTTGCACTGAATTGAATCAGCAAGGGTTGCATAGCCCAGACAATGGTTGCTGGTAGCCAGCCTCAAACACACATGGTGGAAAAGGATTATCGAGATCTCGGATTGGCTGCAGTGTGTGTCAATCAAGTACCAAATGGGGATGGATAATAAGCTAATAGCTTTTCCTTTAATGACATGTGATTTACCCACACTGGTTGTAGCTCCATAGGATAGGCTTGGTGTTTTGGTGATCATGCACATTGTTTTTAGTTCTTTGTCTTGATGCAAACATTTATCCCAGGCGCATAAAGTGAGTTGTGTGTTCATCTATTCTCAGCAGAAACTTTCAAAACCAGTACAATACATTCCATAGACTAATTCAAATGTGTCTCCTGTGACCTAATTCTAATTAACCTCAAAGGCGAGCATTCGCTAACGCTCTGGTCAACTTCCTTCCAGCCATGAAGAATAACTCGGACAAGAAGTTCTCATACCCACAGCTCCCAGTGTCTTTGAAACTCATCTACACCATTCTGCAGGTGTTTGTGCTGAGTATATGAATTTGAAAATTAATACCCACCTGGGGTCCCGTTTTGTGGCTTGACAGTATCTCCTCTTCATCAAGGAGATGTCCAAGTTCGAAGAGCCCGACATCCTGTTCAACATGCTGAACTGTCTGAGAATCCTGTGTCTTCATGGAGAGTGTTTGTACCTTGCACGCAAGGATCACCCCCAGTTTCTGGCCTATATCCAGGAGAAGATGCTCATTCCGAGGTTTCTGTTAATAGGCTTCCTTCCACAAGACACATTTCTAAGGATGATGTCAATAGAAATATCTGATTGCAGATGTTTGTCTTTGGAGCTCCTTGACGCCAATTTGTACCTGAATTAAAAGTGATATTTCTGTTTCAGCCTGTGGTCCATGCTGAAATCAGAGTTTTGCCAGCTGGCCTCTCTGGCTGTTCCTCAACTCCTCCACACCCTCTCTCTGTCACGGGGGGCCGACATATTCTGGAACCTCATTAACACAAACTTCAACAGCAAAGACTGGAAAATACGATTCGAAGCAGGTGAGAGAGGAGGTTACGATGTGACATGGGTCGGGTGACTGTTGCTCAAGGTAATTTATTGTCATGTGGCCATCAAGAAAACATGTTTTTCACTGTACAATGCAATCTTACTTTGCCAGAAAGTATAACGATGTGTTCGTAACGTAGAAGAGTCATAAGTAATTTAGTAAGGACATAATATACGTAAAAACACAATAGCACAACGGGGAGTGAGTGAAAGATGCAGAGGAAATATAAATTTTGCAATTCAACATATGCTTATTAAAAGTGCACATAAAGAGTGTGTGTGAACTGAAAGGGAGACGGTCAAGTGCAGGCAGTCCATGAATAATCTGTTTGTTTGACACAGCTGATATAGTATATCGGCCATTTAAGTGAACTGCTTTAAAGTTGAAATTCTAATATATTTTCTTATCTTAAATATGTTGGCATATTTTCATTATTTGAGGAAAATTATCTTTTCCGCATGTTGTACATTGAGAAAGCTTATGCAACTTTTTGGAATATCTCCCTGCCTATTTGTACCTACATTGTTAGACGCAAGTGTAAACGGTAACAATTACCAATCTAACAAAACTTAAAAGTGAAATTGTTAACATTTAATGTATTTTAAAGCCAATCCAATCAGCCCTTTACAAATGGCATAAATACTGAAATTAGCATAAATAAATTGTCTATTTTTGACAATGAATATAAAAGAGCACCCCCTTTTTTCTAACAGTGGAAGCAAATATCGCTCCAGGTAAACTTCAGCTTCACCCATAAAATCTCCTGAAATCAACAACCTTTAAAAAAAAGGCCAGATTTTACATGACTGAATCTGTCATGAACTATACTAATAACCTTTTCTGTTTTGAAATGCATTCCTGCAAACCAAAAGAAGGATATCACCTTTGGACATGCATAGAAATTGCAAGATGAAAATTTCAATTGATTTCAAAATATCAACTTCAAGTACATTATAGCTGAGAAAAACCAGCATGAATGATAGTTTTAAAAATATCAAAATAAGCACTGTTTTGTTAATTAATTGTTATGAATGGGTAGTTAAAGGATCTAAGTTTTGCGATCTCATGATTTTTAAGTCTATATTTGGGTTTTGCTACATCAGCTTGTATGTGTTGCCATTGGTCCATACGCTCCATAAATATTGACAAATAAATA
This sequence comes from Fistularia tabacaria, assembly GCA_901007705.1. Taxonomy (NCBI): domain Eukaryota; kingdom Metazoa; phylum Chordata; class Actinopteri; order Syngnathiformes; family Fistulariidae; genus Fistularia; species Fistularia tabacaria. The sequence goes on along the minus strand of CAAKHD010008741.1, from coordinate 361,194 downwards.
CACCAGTGAAAGCTCTAGAATTTTCTTTGCATATCATTGGTTGGCCACCAATGCAATAAAATTAGATGAAGACTCCAAGTCTAATTTTATAATATTTTTCCCAACGCTATCCTACATTTCCTTCACGTGTTGCCATGGTTACTGTGCGGCCAGCAAAGAGGAGCTGTAGAACCGATAAGGCTTTTCTAACCCTGTTATTGGAACAGATGAGCAATATGATCTTGAGACGGTGGCAAAGGACAGATCCTTTGAGCTGATATATAGATAAAGGGAAATCTGATAGCATTTCACTTGACCTTCACCTTTAACATCAATTTTTTCTGTGAAGTGAAATACCTTGGCTTTTGTGCATTCAGATGCAGCAAAGCATTGAACTTCCTTGGCTGCTGAGAAAAGGCTCGGATTAATGTAGTTTGGTGTGTTGAAGCAGATAATTGAAGAGCAGCGAGAGCAAATAGAATGCGGTGCCCCAAGATGTTGGGTCATTCCAAACCCCTCGAACAGCGTCAGTGGGATTTTTCGCAAATTAAGCAAATGTCTGGAACCCAATCAGAAAGACCAACACTATTGTTTCAAAATATATTCCCTCACTTGATGATGCAGAAGAGTTCAATTCCACAGATCTGCCCACAATCAGTCAAAACACCATGTGATTCTCTTCGCTCATATGCTCATTGATGAATAGCATCTCCCTTCATTCTAGAAGCCTCTGGATTTGCTTGTTCCCTTAATAAACTCTGGATTTTATTCCAGCACGTCATCCTCTGTGGCTCTTTGCTGCAGGTCTCTTAACTTCCACACTGACATCCAGTGGTCATGACTGGCTGTTGCCCGTTGTCTTAAATTCACTGATGCCTCATCAATTATTTCTGAATTAAAGCATTTTTTTTTTTATAGATTTTAGTCATTTGTGGATATTGCATCCATTTTTTTAATAGGCGGTGTCATGCGAGCAGTGTCGAGCATATCTCATTTAAGATCTTTAATAGTGATCCTGGTTCGATATACCTTGTGTCAAAAACAAAAAGCAGTTGATATACTGAATATTTTATATTCTGGTCAAAGATTTGCAGTTGTTGTTTTTCTAGCAGAATCCATTGTAGTATTAAGATGGCATAATCATTGTTCGCCACCCATTTATAGAAACATAGTTAGTGACACACAGGTATTTGGCAGTTGGGGCAGTTGCAGCAGGGCAGTTGTTTCTTTTATTGTATTATCTGTTTGTGATATCTGATTCTCTTCTCATTTTATATTCTCATAAAACCTCCCAGTGGAGAAAGTGGCTGTGCTGTGTCGCTTCCTGGATATTGGTGCTGTGACCAAAAATCACTTGCTCAAATACTCTCTTGCACATGCCTTCTGCTGCTTCCTGGCTTCTGTAGAGGATGTTAATCCAGCCGTGGCCACCCGGGCCAGACTCCTGCTAGACACCATCAAGAGGCCAGCCCTGCAGGTGACCGCCCCACACACACTGCTTGGAATGAAATCAATTCCAGGGAGGAAGGAAAGAATATGGCAGAATATGTTTAGATTAGTAAGAAATAAAAGGAATACACTGCATAGGTTGCATCTCGAAAGTCTTTTCTTCAACTTGCTGTTATTAGTTATATGTTAGACGTATAAAGAAATTGGAATGGATTGGACATTTTTCTTCAGGTCATGAACACATTTTTTAAAAAAATCCACAGTTGACTGTTTTAAATAGAATTTCAGAGCCAACTGTTTTTGATCAAATATTTCCTTAACAACATATCACTTCCCAAAATATATATATATATATTTTTTTTTACTGGAAATGACATAATTGAAAAATAAAATAACAAAATAAACAAAATAAATTGATTCGTAATGTGTGACGAAACCCTTGATACATATGTGATTTGTGTATCAAAGAGTATGTGTGTGTGTTGTGTGTTGTGTGTTTGTGTGTGTGTGTGTGTGTGTGTGTGCGCGCTATCTAGGGCTTGTGCCTCTGCCTGGATTTCCAGTTTGACACTGTTGTAAGGGACCGCCCGGTCATCCTAAGCAAACTTTTGCTATTGCACTTCCTGAAAAAAGATGTCCCTGCTCTTAGCTGGGAGTTTTTCGTCAATCGTTTTGAAACATTGTCTTTGGAGGCTCAGCTGCACCTGGACTGCAACAAGGAGTTCCCCTTTCCGACTAGTAAATATGCCCGCTCCATCTCCAGTGCCTTTTCTTTTTTCACATTGTGCTCTCCTTAAATTACTGCAAGGGTAAGAGAAACATTATGGTCAATTAATGCTGTGCATTCAATACGTAACCTTTCCTTTGGCAGCCATCACAGCTGTGAGAACTAACGTCGCCAACCTCAGCGATGCAGCTATGTGGAAAATCAGACGTGCCCGATTTGCCAGGAATCGCCAGAAAAGTGTGCGTTCCCTTCGTGACAGCGTGAAAGGAGGGCCCACTGAATCAAAAAGAGCGTTTTCACTCCCCGAGTCACTCAGCAACCGACTTCGTAAGTAGAGCACCTTGTCCATCTGCTGGGATCTGAACCTGGAGCATGTTCATTCAGTCTGAGCTCAGAGAGTATTTGCGAAATTGGTACGAATCACGATTTAAAGCCAATTTAAATAAAAAATAAAAAAACACATTGGGATGACTGGACTGGATCTGATTGTGTGGTTTATTTTTTAGCAGATATTCTTTGAGTATAGGCTGGTTCTAAATGGTTCTCTCCTCATGTAGTTGCACCTCTTGTTCCAAAATATTATACTGATATATTTGTGATACAGCAAATGTGCAAAATCACTTCATACCACTTTGAGTCTATATATACATGTAAATGTATATATTATTTTTTTGGTCAATATGTGTGTGGTTGTGAGTGTGCACACTTTGGATGGTCATGAGGATCATTAGTCCACTGGTACGTTCTACTAAAGTGTACTCTTCATATGTGGTTTTTAGCTCTAAGGCTTACGAGGCAAGAGCACTCTGCCCCGACTCTGGGAGATATGATAGAGAAAGTCCTGCCAGGTAAAGAACAACCCAAATCTAAAAGCAATCAGTATTATTCTGTATTCTCACATCCCATTGGTCCAATACCGCTGTATGATAATTAATAGAGTGAAAACATAACAAAGTGAAATTATACTTGAAAAGGCAATGTTTGCTCAATGGTGTCAACCATTGCTTTTTCATTCTGACTCAGGCAAACATCATCTCTAACACCGGGAAGCCTGTAAAACAATTCTCTTGCTAACAGTTAGCTGAGCTCTTTTTTTTTTTGTTTGTTTTTTTTTGTTGACATATTCCATGAACACGTTGCACTGATGCATGTTTGCGTTGCATGGTGTTACATTCCTGTTCCTTGACAAGTGAACTGGACTGGATCAGTTGACCCCACCCCTATGTGTTGCTGCACCTCTCCTTCTCTCCCCATTTTCTCCCCTGTCCGCAGCACGTTTCCTCCCGCACTTTAACCCTGACGCTTCAGCCCCTCTTGTAGGCCAGACTCCATCTCCTGAGGATGATACCATTATCAGAGACCTGCTCCCGGAGGATGCTGGTATCGATCACCAGACTGTTCACCAGCTGATTATGGTGCTCATGAAATTCATGGCCAAAGACAAGAGCAGCGCTGAGGCTGACATTGGCAGCGCCAAGGCTTTTAACACTGTGAAACGTCATCTGTATGTGCTGCTGGGTTACGACCAACAGGAGGGATGCTTCATGATTGCACCTCAGAAGATGCGCACCTCTACCTGCTTCAACGCCTTCATCGCTGGCATTGCACAAGTGACTGATATTTTCATCTTGATGTCTAATTTTTTTTCAATTTGCGGTGTTGCAGCTTTACTTCCATATTTGGTAGTATTTTATCAACTGCAAAAAATGCAAGTCTAATGGATGACAATTGACATTTCTCTCAGGTCATGGACTACAATATCAGTTTGGGGAAGCAGCTGCTCCCCCTGGTGGTTCAGGTACTGAAGTACTGCACATGTCCTCAGCTGAGACACTATTTCCAGCAACCGCCTCGATGCTCGCTCTGGGCCCTGAGGCCTCACATCCGACAGATGTGGCTCAAGGCTTTACTTGTGATCCTATATAAGGTATTTTTTGTCATAAGAATGTGTCCGAATTTTATCTAATGTCGAGTTGGTCACCCGAAAGTAAAATGTTGGTCGGTGTGTTTTCTCAGTCTCTTCTGATGTCCAAATGAATATCACAGTGATTCAATACTATAATAGAGCTCTCCATTGCAGTATCCTTACAGAGACATGGAAGGAAGTAAAGTTGTCCTCCATCTGATCCACATTACTATCAACACGTTGAACGCCCAGTATCACAGCTGCCGTCCTCATGCCACAGCAGGCCCTCTATATAGTGACAACTCCAACATGAGCCGCTACAGTGAGAAAGAAAAAGGTCAACAGATTTATAACGTTATTTCTGTTGCAATAATGCACTGGATAATAACTTCCAAAAAGTGACGGCGGAAAAATGTTCATTATTGATATCGTTAGAGATTGAAACCTCTTAAGATAGCAGCAAAAAACGAGTAAACCACTGCCTGCACCTTGATCTTAACAGCGTAATTTTCCTTTTGCACACTTTTGTCTGTTTAGAAGAGGACAGTGTATTCGATGAGTCAGATGTCCACGACACGCCGACAGGTGCTGCAAACAAGGAATCACAGACCTTCTTTGCCCGGCTGAAGAGGATTGGTGGCAGCAAGTCTGTGAAATACCAGCCTGTGGAGCTGAATGCCAAGAAAAGTAAGAAGCTGTGTCTCACTGAGTCAATTGTTGTATGACGACACACTGAAAAACTAAACGGATTTTCAGAATGAGAGAAGGTTGGTTTCTTTGACTGAGATGAACTGCAGTTTTCCCCTTCTGCGCTAGGTGAAATTGAACTGTCGGAGTACCGCGAAGCCAGTGCTCTGCAGGATAGCATCCTGCACTGTGTGCGTGAAGAGAGCACCAGGAAGAAGCGACTGCAGGCCATGAACAAGCAGAAGTCTCTGGACATATCCAACACGGACTCCATCCTCTTCAATTTGGATGAACACCGACGCAAGTCCTGCATTGACCGCTGCGACATGCATGCTCCCCCTGTAGTCCTACCCCCATCCTCCACCACACACCACGGCAGGCATCATGGCAAAGGATCTTCTGATGGCTCTTCGGCTCGGGTGGAGGGCAGTGATCCTGTGGACCGCAGAAGCTCTCGAGGTGGCCAGTCAGACATTTCCAAGCCCATCATTCCAGAGGTGCGCCTAAGCTGCATGGAGACTTTTGAGGACAAGTTGGATCAGGACTCAATGGCGGGCTCAGCTCAGGAAAAGGAGGATCCAGACCTTATTGACCTTTCATCTGACTGCACCTCCATTCCAGAGAAACATTCGCTACTCTCCATGTCTGACAGCGACTCTTTCGTGTTTGAGCCATTGCCCCCCTTGAGGATTGTGGAGAGTGATGAAGAATGTGACTTGAACACAATCATAGGCTTCAAGTTTAACGGGAGTCCGAAAGTCTTGGCTTCCCCTGCGAGCAGTAGCACTTTGCGGCTTTCCCCCATGGTTCAGGTGAGCGTTGAGGACTGCTCAAGTGATAAAAAGAACTCAGAACCCCTGATGGGAGGGGGAACCTCAGAGCGACAAGTTGTGGAAAAGAGGTTGAATCGAGTGACTCCCTGTACTTCTCTTGATCTCCCCGACCAACAAGAAAACGTGTGCCACGAAAGCCCAATAATGACCCTGAAGCAGAAGAGAGACCTGCTGAGGAAGACGCCCCACGTCCCTGACACTTCACTGGATGACACTTTTGTGACCCCTGAGGACCTAAAGTTTGGTACAAGTCCATCTGGGAGGACAATCTTCTTGGACATCCCAGAAGACAGGGCAGAACCTCTGTCCTCACCAGAAAACACCAAGAGCAACAGCAACGATGAAGAGGAGGATGGCGATGATGAAGAGGATGATGATATGTGTGATGAAGGGGACAGTGACCCTAAACCTGATGATGTGGATGATAACGACGAGGCGGAGTTTAAGATCCAGATTGTCCCGCGACAACGCAAGCAGAGGAAGATCGCAGTCAGTGCCATCCAGAGGGAATACCTCGACATCTCATTCAACACGTTTGACAAACTCAGTGGAGATCAGACCGCAGAAACAGGTAAGGGAGAAAAAAAAAAAAAACACTTCTATTTTCAATTAATTTCTGCTCTGCTAGTGTTCTTCTTATTCAAGCCAATTTCCCCCAAATCTTTCTAACGAAAAGGACAATGTAAGCCATTTCTTATCTCGCTGAATTTTACCAATTTTTGGGTAATATATGGATAAAGTCTTGATGATTTTTAGGTACTTTCTTTAATTTTTAACATTACTCAAGGTTTTTTTCTGGCAAACTGTTGGGTATTTCTTGCCATATTATTGTAATGCTTCGACGAAGACGTCTGCAACGAGGCTTTCACTCCAAATGTCCACTTCACTACTTCTACGCTTTCCAACCTCCTCGCTCCGACCCGCGTCAACCTGCCCCCCTGGCCCGCACTCTCTCCACTAATCACTGGACCGCGTTCTATTTGACAAACCTGCAGTCCAGTGAAGGGCCAGAGAGTGACAGGTCAATAGCCTTTTGCTTCAATTCCAGGGTCGCTATATTATTGTAAATTTTGATTTTGCAAACAATCATGTGATTGAGAGAAAGTATGGTTTCGTGTTTCCCTATGTGGTCTTTTTATCAACTGCTGACCAGTCCAGTTTGGACCCCGCCTCTCACCCAAGAGCCTCTCACATTCACCTAACAGATGGTGATTGTATGAATGAATTTGTGAATAAAAATATGAAAATAAAAGTAAAGTAAGTAAGTTTGATCACCCATTTCATAGCAAGATAAACAGAAATCAAAAAGTCTTTCAGCTCACATAATATATAAGGAGGTGCAAATCACAAAATGTAAGTATCTTTCTTGAAGGATTTTTGAATGCAGATGCAGTCTGTGCTCCTTAAATCTGATTTATAACCGTATAACTTCTCATGTTGGGTGACTTTCACAGAATCTTTGTTTTTCCTTTAAGCCCTTCGAAACACTTAAGAACCAAAGTAAGACGTTTTGAGCACACATTTAAAGCACTAAAATCTTGTACCTAATGTAAAAAAAAAGCCTTAAAGTTACTCAAAGTAAAAAATCGTAAAGCAAATTATCTTCAAATTAGAACTGATTAAACTATAAAAATGCATTATTTTGTGCTGGTTGAGCCTTATGCATCCTTGCTTTATTGGTGAGCCTTAATGAATGTTTAGGGGCATTAGTGGCACACTTTACTCCGTCATATTGCCTTGCAGATCACAAAGTTCTGTCTGCCTTGGAAAAGCCACGAGAATCCGCCTCAGCCCCAACGCTTGAAGCTGCAATGCCCGAAACGAGCCACCGCTCTTCAGTTTCAAGTAGGATCAAAATACTTTACTTCTCTATCTCCTTATTAAATTCCACGAAGTGCAGGGCCATTAAACACGAAGAGGTCCTTTGTAGAGATCTTTGGGAGAGAATAGAGAAGTCATTACTTTTTGCTAACTGCCATTGGTAGACTTAGGACTCAGGACCAGTACTTTGACACAAACTAGTGTAAGACATATCGGATCACGTAGACCGTGAATAGCAAAATGCCACGAATTGTTTTATCTTCCATTGTCCAATAGTTACAACTTTAAAAGAGGGATATAAGAGTGGAATTTTTTGAAAGGTCCTACATCATTATCAAATTCATACCAATATAATATACTTAACATTGACCATCATTAACCATCTCTTTTAATGTGAATATCATATTTCCACATAACACCATGCACATATTGTTGGTACAAGCGTAATTGTTGTAGCCAGACTTTAAGCCTGGGTGTGTTATTCTGCTTGTGACCTTCAGCTCAGTACCGTCAGGTGAAGCGAGGCTCTCTTGGAGCTCTGACAATGAGCCAGCTGATGAAGAGACAGTTGGAGCATCAATCCAGCGCGCCGCACAATATTAGTACGTGGGAGACAGGTCAGTCATTGGTGCATCATCCCATGACATGTCTCACCCAAAACTTGCAGTTCTTTTTTTCAATTCCAGTGCTTTTTTTCCCTGTAGGTCCTACGAAGACCAGTCTGCTGTCTGCACCGAGCACAGTGAGCATGTTTGTCCCGGCGCCCGAGGAATTCATTGATGAGCAGCCCACCACAATGTCTGACAGGTGACTGCATTAACCCAGCGCTTTGTTTTGCTCATCTGGGATTCAAAAATATTTTTGCAATGCCACCCTATTCTGTACAGCCATATCACTATAGATAAATATTTGTCACAAATCCAATCTCCAGGGAGTTACTTCTTCATAGTTCTGCTGTCACTCATTGAGTACAAAGAGAGTGAGCCTGTGCGATTCAATGGTTTGTTGATATAATCAGCTGAAACGGGTCCATCCACACTGGACTGACTGACATGCTATACAGACAAAAATGATTCTTTGGGAGGCTGAGAAAGTATTTCTTTTAAGTAGCTTGTCCAGCAGTGTTTGCTCCAACTCCATTGTTTAGGCTCTCAGCACTGCTAAATGGCATCAAATCATATTTTGTTTCACTTGGCAGAGGACAGTAGTGGATTGAGGCTGCCGAGTGTTGAAAACATTGGGACTGAGTTTTGGTGACACAATGCTGAAAAGTAATTGAGTGACTCCATGTTTGGTCTCTTTGACACTTAACTTATTATCCTTACTTTGTAGCTAACCGTATTAGCCAGCTTGCCGACCACTTAGATACTTTCAGTTGTCAGCTGCATGAAGCTAATGTTTTGGCAGTGTGACCTAATTCAAGATCTGAGATGCACAATCTGTCCACAAAGAAAGTGTTTGCTTAACAGCTCATACTTTCACTGTATCAGCAGTCTGAGATGTTTTTACATGTCTCAAATATGTTTAGGCTCTGACCCACTCAAACGTCCATCAGCCACTGGACGGACAATGACTTTCGTATGTCCTTGGAGCTGGATAGAAGCAACATTGCTCAGACTATAACAGAAATCCAAGTTTGGCCGCCAATTGATGATAAGAGACCAAATGTGGGCACAGTTTCACTTGACGGGAACAGTCTGAGCCGAGTTGTGGAGAAAAAAAGACAAAGATAAAGTCTCGAATCGGGAAAGCAGCCATGGACGCATAACCCATGCGTGATGCCATTTTATTTTACTTTTTGAGCATGCGAGTCACTTCAGGGCAGCTTCCAACAAATTTGATACTGGACTCATTTTAAAAAATAATGTGAAAAGCAAAGCACAAAAAAGTCAGAGATGATGAATAAATCACAACAGAGCACCGAGATTTGTAGTGTGAATGTAGCCCATGCAACGTTCCAGGTGTCGAGACTGTGCGGCTGTGCTGGAGGAATATGATGAAGAGACTCTGGGGCTTGCAGTGGTGGTCCTTTCTATGTTCATCCACCTCAGCCCTGATTTGGCTGCTCCAATGCTTCTTGACATCATGCAGTCTGTGGGCAGGTACAACCGATCCAGCTTTATGCAATCTACATCCACACAGCACTCCACTGTTGAATGAAGTTTCATAACTAACACTTAGAACTCATGTATAATTCATGTCTGAATCCTAATCCACTGCTTTGACTTCTTTCAGGTTGGCATCGAGTGCCAATTTCTCTGGACAAGCTGAGAGGTACGAGACATTAAAGCCTTGACAGCAGTGCTCTCAGATATTTGCTGTGTTTACAGATGAGTTTAATAATAGATGTAAAGTATGACTGCCTGTCCAACACAGCCATTCTCCATGTGATGCTTTGCAGTATGTTGGTCCCAGGGAACGTAGCAGGTGTAGCCAAGCAGTTCCTCCGTTGTATGTTCCACCAGCTGGCCCCTAATGGCATTCTGCCTCAGCTCTTTCAAAGTAACATCAAAGGTCGACTCATGCTGCTCTCTATTTGTGATTTAACGCATGCCTTTGCTGTATCCCTTATTTGACTATTTTCACATTTTGGAACACATATTTTTCCACAATTTCTCCCCCCATGTGTTTGTGTCCGTATTTGACAATTGCACAGTGGCCTCAGTGAATTAAAGACACCAATCCATCAATGTTCTTTCTGTCCTTCCTTCATTTTTCTGCAGATGGGAGTTTTTTGAGGACGCTTGCATCATCACTAATAGATTTCAATGAATTGAGTTCTGTCGCTGCACTCAACATGCTGCTAGAGGTGGGATTTTCCTCTTTGTATCTGCGTGAGGACTTTGAACCAGCAGGAGGAGCTCTTGTCCAAGCAAAACTTTTCTGTTCCAGCTATAAAGATAGCATAAGTCCATCTATAGCAAGACTCATGTGGGCATTCAAAAAAACCTGGCTCACTCCTCGCCACTTTACCCATCTATTGTTATTGATACGCCGCATAAATGACACAGATACACGTCCAGTCAAGCATGAGTCGATCCAAGCAATCATCTGTGCCTCAGTGTCCTGAATCTGCCACTCTCATCATGAGCGTTGGCATTGATCAGGAGTAGATGATCAGTTACATAGAAATCTCTTCGCTTATAGAAATTCATTATATAACTCTGCTATGTTTTATGCCTCTGTGCACCCCACCCCACCCCAGGGCTTGAACAACAAGAAGAGCTTGCCAGCAGGGGGAACTATGCTGCACTGCCTTGACAACATCGCCACTTTCATGGAAGCCCTACCTATGGACTCTCCCAGCAACCTGTGGACAACCATCTGCAACCAGTTCCAGACCTTCCTCACAAAACTACCCTCTGTGCTTCCTCTGAAGGTAATATTGACTGCAGCTCACTTAGTCATGCTCTGATATGGTTTAATGTGATTATAGTGTAAGGAAAAAGCATCTATGCGTGCCCTTGTCAGGTTCAATAGGACCGAGTGGTAAGATCGTAATTGATTTGACTCTGCTGCTTTTGACCTTGGAGGTCAGATTAGTGTGCTCTAATCAATTTATCATAGCAGGGAATTTAAAACACCAAAGCCCAATGCTAGGGTGAATATCACAGAACTAGTCCCTGCTCTACATGGATACTATTTTTGCATATTTGTGGATTGTGGAAAGTCGTGGCAACAGTTAAAATGTCATGATTTTTTTGTTTTAGTGCCCCATGGATTCCAGTTTGAGGATAATAATTTGCCTATTGAAAATCCCTACTACAAATGCAACCAGGGTAAGCTTATTGAAGAATATATCATACCAATGCATATTCATCCTGGTCTCTAAAATCTAACCTTTTCTCTTCCTCCCATGTTCTGCAGAGCCTCCTGGAGCCTTTTTCCAAGCTACTCAGCTTTGTCATCCAGTATGGCATTTTCAGTCTCTCGTACTTAGTCGAACTATGTGGACTGTGTTACAAAGCCTTCAACAAGGTACGCCAGAATGCAATTGCTCTCTTGATCTTATTATTAAAAAACAAACAAACAAACAAAAAAAACACGACTTACATTTTCATCTGTAAAAGTATTATTTCTCCTGGACATGAGTGAGCACAAACGTACAACTTAGAATTATTTCCTCATGCTTTTTAAATGTAGTCATCAACAATCTATTTTCTCAATGTGATCCTTATTCAAGATTTTAAAATCTATTGTGTGTGTACAGACTAAGCAGTGTGGACAAGGAATAAAAGACTGTGTGTAAGGCCAATGCACTACACTTTATTTATGTAAGCAGTAACGTTGAAAGATAAGGGACTGTGTTTTTTTTTTTCCTATGATAGTACATCCAGAATTGGCTGGCAGCCGTTATATATGCTCACTTGAAAGAGTTAAACCTTTTAAACAAATTAGCAGTGATGCAAATGTTGAGATCCTGTTTGCAGGCCTCTAGGTCATCACTCTTTAGGTGCTGGACCTACTTCCCCGATTCTCCAGTCAGCCAGAAATGTGGCCATATCTCAAATGATTAAGTAGGCAATCAGGCAGTATTGATTAACATGATTAGTTGGTGTGCTAGGGCTAAGGATCTATGGTGTGTTTCTGAGTGGCTGTCTCAGACAGAGATGGAGCCGGGATTGTCTGCACTGTTTGGCCAGATGGATCCTCAATCCTCCACCACTGTCAACGCTGCATGCTTTATGTCTCCTGCAGTATTGATTTGCTACACCCTCTTCAATTCCTTGCCATATAGTATCCGCTTTTAAAATCCCAGAGTCACTATGACAAATTGCTTTTGGGACCTTTCCTCTGCAGTTGTTTTATAGTGAAGTGGGCCTTTTTGGAAGCACAGGAAGGATTCTTGACTGTCTCACTTATCTTTGGAGGTCAGGCTTTAAGGACAGAGTCATTTTAGGCTCGCTGAAGATTGTCACACTGCGCCTAAAAATGCAGCCAGGCCCTTTGGCTTGAGAAACAGTCCATGAGTTCCTATTCAACACCAGGACATGCTCCATTACCCTTTTTTTTTTTTTTACCAAGCTCTCCATGAAGGTATGTGCATTAACAAGCCACATGGTGAGAAATGTCACAAGCAGATCAGCATTCCCAAATAGCGGAGTAGCATGTGCCTGGGCCTAACAAGCAAAAACGATTGCACAGAGAAAAGAGAGGCAAAGTGGAAGGCAGAAGATGACAGTGTGGTTTGTAAACAGGCAGCTGGGCTTTGTGTGAAAGGGATGAACAAAGAGAGCAGCCTGTCCTCAGGGAGGGAGAAGGCAGCCTGACAGCCTCATCTGAGCTGCCTGGGACTCTGGGAGGAGAGATCTGGACTGGCCTAAATCTACTCCTTAGCTCCACTATTGTCTGTCTTTTCTCTTGCTCCCTCCCTCCCCTCTGGCCGCCTGTCCTTCTCCCTCTATTCAGAAAACAGAGTTTATACTCTCCTCGCAGCATGAGTAAGGGAGAGTGATAATAGAAAAAGGCAGTCTTGCTGCATCAGTAAATTTACTCCACTGTCTATCTCCACACGTCCAGGAGAGAGATAAGTTCTACATGTCCCGCATTGTGGTGCTGGAGCTTCTTCAGGCTCTCAAGTTCAAATCCCCTCTGCCTGACACAAACTTGTTACTGCTGGTCCAGGTAAAAGCAGCATCTTACATAATTTCTTTCCATAATAACCAAATACTTATTCACAGTGAAATCTTTGTGGATATAGAAGTACTGTAGTCCAAAACTACTGGTTCAAGTGAAAGTCCTGAATTAAAAGTGTTAAGTAAGAAATTGAAATAATATCAGTAGTTAGTTCTTCAAATTGAACATAAGTGCTCAACATACATTATTATCACGTAATATTGTGATTTTTTTTTGTCGCTGACAAATGTATGTTGCACTAACTATTTCATTATTGTAGAGCCATGTGTTAAATACTTTGGGGAGAAAACCCAGAAAATTTGCTTACACATTTTTTTAAAGAAACGCAATGACAATTTCAACTACACTGCAGTGTTTTTAATTTTTAATTACATTTCATGTGTGAAATCTACATCTTTGAAATGAATGCAGATGTCAAATAAATGTAGTAGACTATAAAGTACAACATTGCTTTGTGAAATATATTAGTGCAGTGGTATAAATTACTGTCAAATGTGAAATTTGCAGATGAAGTACAAGTTGATCAAAAGGTCATGCAAGCACACAGTAACACAGCACTCATTTTTCACTGTATTTTAAATGCTGTTTTATCCTGAACATTGGATTAAAACTTGCGCTGTGGTATATCTTAGTTTGTTTGTGCAGATATTGGTACAAGGCTTGCAGAATCCACCATCATCCAAAAACACATGATCTCAACTCTGCCAGGGGTAAGACTTTAGTTTTTAGCAAATTGTGATCATGTTCTAGCATCTTAGAACAGCAAGGGGTAAAGAGAGATGCCACTGTGATTTTCCCTAAAGCTGTTCCATGTTGTCAACAGTGCACAACAGCAGCAATGGAATGCATGAGACAATACATAAGTGAACTCCTGGACTTTATTGCTGATATGCACACACTTACCAAACTGAAAGTAAGTCTGATTCCTGACAGCCTTCAATAATATGCCATTATGTGCACAGTGGGGTTTTTTCACTGTAACTCTGCTACTCAGAGCCATATGAAGGCTTGCTGTCAGCCACTGCATGAGGACACATTCGGGGGGAACCTTAAAGTGGGTTTGGCACAAGTCGCCGCCATGGAGATCAGCAAAGGCAATCATCGTGATAACAAAGCTGTGCTCCGTTATCTTCCCTGGCTTTATCATCCTCCCTCAACCATGCAACAAGGGTAAGACAAAGGCACTCGAGAAAAGGGAGACGGGGACAGAAATATTGAAAACCCATATTTGTATTTTTAAATGTCAGTCCAACAAAAAGGAATGTGTTTATCATAAGAAACAATGTCTTTGTAAACTTCCCTGACACTGCTCTCAGCAGCTTCCACTGAATCGACTTTACACCAGAGGGAAATAGGCCAATTACAAACACTGTTGATAGTCAGTTGAGTGTTAGTGTTTCAGAATGCCATAATGGGAAAATTTGACCGGAATTTTTTTAAGTAGTAGCTCAATATTTCAAACAATACCTTTTTTGAAAGACTGTCAAGAATTATGAAAATAATGTGACATTAGATAAAGATTATGAGCTAATTTCCATTTTTTTTTTGTAGGCCAAAGGAATTCATAGAATGTGTTTCACACATTCGTCAGCTTTCTTGGCTGCTTCTGGGCTCCCTGACGCACTGTGCCCTGCATCAGGGCTCCACCTCTTGCATGCCCATCCCTCTGGATGCGGGGTCTCACATTGCAGATCATCTCATTGTTATCCTTATTGGCTTCCCAGAACAATCAAAGGTCTGGCCAAAATGACTTCAGATGATTCCGTCCGGGTTTCATTTACGCAATCTCACTATCTTTTTCTATTTTTATGTCAAATCCATGTCCCCAGACATCGGTGCTGCACATGTGTTCTCTGTTCCACGCCTTCATGTTTGCCCAGCTGTGGACGATCTACTGCGAGCAAGCAGCTGCTGCCCCGTCCCTGCAAAATCAGAACCAGACAGAGTTCTCCTCCAGTGCCATACTAACCGGCCTCGAGTTCTGGAGCCGTGTCACACCCAGCATCCTGCAGCTTATGGCTCACAATAAGGTGGTGAGTGGTCCGTCGTTTCATTATGAAACATGAATATGAATATTTATATGCTACTCAAGGTAGGAGCAAGTGTGTGGAAATATGATTCATTTGCCGTTAAATTTATGAATAGAGGAGGTTCTGTTGTAATACTTTATCACACGGTTACTAATTATATACTTAACAATGTTGACATTTCAATGTACGAATTAATGTACAAGTTCATAAAATGCAAATGCTCACTATTAACTCATGCTGAAGTCCATGTGACTTCATACCCTCTACGTAATCAATCAAAAAAAAAAAAATGTATCGATCATTCTTACAGCAATTGATCCGAGACGTTATAAGGTTCCCTTAGTCTTATATAAACATTTCAATCAACTGATCAAATAAACAGCCGTGAAATATCGTTCCTCAACTTATGATCATGGGAACTTATTGTGACGGTCCTTTGATGATGGTTAAGCTGCAGCAGGCCGGAGTTGCACAATCAATTAATATTTTGCCACCAGTTTAAATGTTTCTATACTAGTACAGGGGAAACAGCTGTGACAGTATTGGTCAGTTATTGTTTCACAACTGGAATTGAATTTAATAAATGTGAGTGACAATTTGTTATTGAAAAGGTTAAACAGTATTTAAAAAAAAGTGCAATAATATCAGCTTCACGTAACTAGAATTATATTATCCATTGAGGGGCCCAAGAATAATGGGCAGTTATTTGTTACCCATGGCACCCTATGAAGTTAGCCTTACAGCAATACACATATTCGATTTGAGGAATCCCAGCCACTGTGACTTATGAAGAATTTTGACTTGTGTTTCTTTTCACTCAGATGGTAGAGATGGTGTGTCTTCATGTCATCAGTCTGATGGAGGCCCTGCAGGAATGCAACTCAACCATCTTTGTCAAGGTGTGCTGAAACTACAGATTGTTTTTTGTTATCATTTCATTGTTTGTGTAAAAATGCAATCTATTTATCATTATCTTTCCCTTCTTTAGCTTATTCCTATGTGGCTTCCCATGATTCAGTCAAACCTGAAGGTAAGTGTTTTGCATATCTCTCTGCCATTAGTCATACTAATTTAACATGTGGGAAGTAGATATTTACTCCTTAAATTACTGTAAACTATAGCTTTCCCCTCTTTCCTTCCTGTCTTACTTCCGCAGCACCTGTCCGCGGGGCTGCAGCTGCGTCTACAGGCCATCCAAAACCGGGTGAACCACCAATGTCTGCAGGGCCAGACACCCGGAGCCCCGCCATTCGCTCTGCGTAAGTGGCTACAGTGTACCCAATTCAAGATGGCTCAGGTGGAGATCCAGTCATCGGAGGCTGCCTCACAGTTCTACCCCATGTGACCTGTTCAGTGATCACCTTGGGGTCTTTTCAGTCTTTTGACGTGCATGCATCTACTCTGGCTGACCAAATCTGGACTTTTACGGACTGTGGACTGATGCTGTTCAGTGATTCATATTGACTAAATCGTTCTCAGCTATTTTACTGTTTTACCAACATGATATGTACAGTAAATCTATACTATTTTAAAACCAGTACTAGCACTGTTAAAGGTTTGTAAAGCTGGTGAAGATTAAGTGTTGAACCAAACAGCAAGAGTCAATAAATGACGGATCATTTCTATGCTGTAGATACATGTCAGTCAGGGTCTGAGAGCATATGCTTGCAGTATCTTTGTTATGCTCACTCTGTGCCATTCTATCACTTTTTAAGTTGCTTGGTTGCAAGCTGGACAATAAAAGGTCATGTTTTTTAACACCCTTTGTCTTTTCATATGAATTCTGGACCACACAATTCAAATGTGGCATTTTTCTGCCCTTTGATTTTCGAAATGATATGAAAATTTTCAGGTTGCCATAATGCAGGTGGCAGAGTGATTAAATCAGCGCTGTTGTTTTTTTCTCTGCTGGACTGAACCTCCGGATATCTCCCAGAAATCGGAGATCCTTATCAGACTGTCAGTCATGGTGCCTCTTGCTGTCAGAGCTCCAATCAATCAGGAGCCAATCCGACTAACAGCAGCTTGGTAACCCGATAAGGTGGAGCCAGACACTGGAGGTAAACAAGACTATTTTGGTTTTACCCCCCATCTCCACCCCAAAGTGGAGGCCGCCCCACACGCTCCTCTGCCCCCCTTCATCGACAGCGGTGAAACAGATTGGGCCACGCATATACCAACCAAATACAATTACCTTTGGCGTAATGTGGTTTGTTATGATTAAGCATTGTTGTGAGGTCTAACCACATTACCATGAAGCTCTTGTCTGAGAATAACAGATGACATGACAGCAGGGCTAGAAAGCTAAATAGCACATTTATCTTTCTTTTTTGATCTCCACTGCCGCACGGATTTCATTATCAAGCTTTAGGATTAATCAGATTTAATAATATGAATGTATTATGTTTGAAGAAATCAGTTTCTTGGACAAAAATAAGACAAATTGAATTTATTGTTTTTATTTTTATACAGGCCCCATTTTGAGAGGTGTGTGACAAAAGGGGCTCTAACATTTGTCACAATGTGACACACACACACACACACACACACACAGTATCTTGTGACCCCTAAGGAAGCTGAATCAGGAAGCAGTGCCCCTTCTCATCAACCTCTAGTCTTGGCTCATCAAAGAGCCCCTCTCCCGCTGCGTGTCTGTGCCTGTAAGTGTGTATTACGGTGATGCTCAGCACAAATGTGTACGCGCATATGTCCCTGCATGTGCACAGGTGTGTGTGTGTTTAATCAGGTCCCCCTTGCTCTGGGGTTGCATCTATAAGCCACTGCCACTGTTGTGATCGTTTGAACTCGCAGCCCTATTTGAAAGAACCCCGCTCATTAGCAGCAGCTTATGTAATCAGTGTCCCACAGGTATCCAGCACTTTCCTTGGCCAGCCTGCCTGATGCCTCCTGGAGGACCATATGGGAGCGCTGACCTGATGAGCAGGCAGCTGGAGGTACCCAGAGTAATTAATGCTGACCACAGGTCTCTCAGGCAGAGAGGGTGTGATTGGGTCCTCAAAGATTGTGAAGGTCAGCTTTGAAAGGAGTGTGTGTGATATTGCACATACACACATACACACCAGTCATGGGCAGGTCCGCTGTGTCACCAGGTGTATGCATTAGTGACACTCCTTAATTAAAGGGGCAGAGGGAGGGAGGCAGTCAAACACACACTGACTGAAGCAGATCTAAATTGCCAGCAACTGACTCTGAATATAAAGAATTTGTGTGTGTATATATATATATATATATATATATATATATAAATATATATACTGTTGTAATAACTTCTGAGAGCCTTGTTAAGCCTGTTGAGACAGTGGCAATCTCTGGTCCTACCGCCTAGTGCTGTCACATTGCTTTTATTACAGTGAAATCCACTGAGCCCTGGCTGGACAATGCATGAATGTTTAAATTGCTCCGAGTGTCCATTGGCATTACCATCAAGAGGCACATCTAAAGCAGGGATGGCAAAGAACTCTATGGTCCCTCATTCACATTATAATTCATTGACATTCCTCTTCAGTGCTCTTCTGAATCAGCCTGTATGGTATAGGTTTGCTTGTTTCGGATCATTCAGTGTAATGTACTATGTTCAAACTAATCCCAAAATGATAGCGTTCCTCTGGAAATCCTGGCGTTTTGAGTTGATCATATCCCCCTCACTACCTTTAACATTGGTTGTAAAAAAACACAAGAACAACTTTGGCCAAATGATTGACCGAGCCCTGAGCTAGCACATCCTCCAAGTTTTCCTTTTTAGCATCATTAAGCCTCAAAGAGCGGCGTACACTGCTAATAGCAGTTCATGAAAGATGCACTGTCTGAGACAGACTCAGAACATGCCCTACATCACGGGGTACACCCAGGAGACACATCCAGCACGGATCAGCCCAAGAAGTGAGCGACAGCACTGTCCACGCCGGGTGGGAGTGAGCTAAATTTAAAAGTTCATTTTTTATTATCTTGGCACACATGGGTCAGTGTACCTGCCATAACATGTTCTTTAAACACACAAAAGGCTGTGGATCTATTGTTCTGTACACTTTTATTTACAACTGGAAAACTCGGCAGGATATCCACTTATGCACATCATTCTATCTGTTTGGTGTATGCATAATTTGTGTGTGTACTATTGATAGCCATATATACAATCATGGCTTGCTCCATCAACATGACAACATTGACCTAATTCTAAATGGTAGCACATTGTTTCCTCGTGTATAAACATATGTTCTGTTACTCTGTACATGAATTAACAGTCCAGAAGGCAGATATTTAAATATCAATATTTACATTCATGCATCCATCATTTCGCTCATATAGGTACATGGTGGGGTATATTGTTAGCGAATACCTGTGCATGTTTAGATGCAAGCATGTTGATTATTATTAATTTTTTTTCTACTTTTAAACCACTTTTTATCCAATGCGTAAACTTAACTGGCATCAAGCAGAGTGGGCTGCACTCTGCATGTCCACTCTCTCTGTCTCTCTCTCTCTCTTACAAACATACACATGTGCATGCGTGCGTGCGTGCGCGCGCGCGCGCACACACACACACACACACACACACACACACACACACACACACACACACACATACACAAATATTCAATGTAAAAAAAAACAAAGGATGAAATAAAATTAAAAAAGAGAAAATGCGTAATGCTTGAGTTCAGCCCGGTTATTTTTTTCTTCTCCAGCAGGGAAGTGTCAGATGTTTGTGACAGGACTAAGTAACACATCCCTGCTGAGGCTCTCCTCTGTGCAACCTGATCTCTGGCTATTGGCTAAATCTACTGTCTCTCCAAAGTCACAAGGTCAGCTCTGGGCTCATGTCCCCATTTATATAGAGATAGACTAAGCTGTGCTTGACAGGTGAGAAAAATTAAGATTGTCAAATTCAAACAAAACATCTGAAGGCATCTGGCTGACCTCCAAGACAGGAGAGTAAAAGCCTTTTCGAGTCAACTTATCAGCGCACATTTAACTTGTGGGGAACTTGTATTGAATGAACACATTAGAAATGAGGACCATCATATAATGCAATACAAAACTAATGGTCAAGAATAACACATTCACATAGCACATCATAGAGACCCATGACCTTGAAGCTGAGGTCACAGAAAAACAGCGTACAGCATATCAAACACTCAGAGACAAAACAACTGATACCAAAACTCTTTGCAGAGCAAGGGCGTTTTCTGCATCAGTGTCTCAACAAACTGACAGCAGGCTTAAAGCATCAGAGCATCACAAATGAATGATATGGTTTATGAATAATTCACTTAAAAACTGGACTATCAAGAAATAAAATAAATTCTCCAAAATTTGTCAAGATTTGAAGAATGTACAATTCAGTTTTAAGTAGAAAAATAAAGGTAGATAATAAATAGAGAAAATAAATAGATGAATGACTTAAGTATATTACATTGAGCCTTGTTCTTTTTGTTTCATTTTTACAATGGCAAAATAATTGTAATATCCCGTGTTGATGTCATTGCTCCTTTCTTGTTAAAATGGATTTCTTTAAATTGCATAGTCAGATGAATCCACATCTCCGAGCCAGGAATGACAGTCACATTATGTCTCACACAAAACATCTGTCTAAAAAATGGAGAACAAAAGATGGACAGTGTGAGGACTGGAATATAAAAATGTTGCATTCTCTGTAAAAACTGCATGCACGTTCTTTATTGTGTGTGATAGGCTGTCCTGTCTCACTGCCCGTGGGACTGCAGGGATGCTGTATTGTCTGTTGTTCCAATGCAGATGTCAAAAGTGCAAGAGGTCTGGATCTGCAGCAGACTGGCTGACAGACTCTCCAGCCAATGGCCAACCAGGCTGTCAGCAACACTTGCTGTTACTAAGAGCATAATGTTCAGCCTGCTGTACCACTTTCAACACCATGAGGGTTTGTGGATATTTCTTCCTTCATATTTTCCTCCTTCCATCTTTTCACAGCTCATTTTGAGCTGAATGGTGTCTTCAGTCCGGGCAGCATGCCAAGCAAAAAGACAAAAAGGAAAGGTTTTCCTTTGGCAGCCTCTGGTAAAACCCTGTTGCATTGGGGGTGAGATGGGATCTTATTTTATTTGGGGTAAAGTGAGAAATAACTTTGATGTAATTTCCTGTTCCTACCAGGAGACAGTCTATACCACAGTGTTGTTAGTGCCCATGGCCTTCTTGGTACGGATGCTCATGGCATATTCCCCACGACTCGTTCCATTCTCTTCTTTTCGAAGTGGTTTCCTGTGAATAAACATGTTCATAAAATGAGGATATGATGCTTGACAAGAGGGTTTTCACATCACACACACCCTCAGCTAAAGGCCACGTCATTAAAGAGAGGTTCTGGACTGTTAACCTTTCGGCCGATTTGATTTCTCGGGCTGCTCGGGGTGGATACGCCGGTCTCGGTTATCCTTTCTAATAAGCTCAATGTTCAAAGGTCACTTTTGCAAGGAGGCAGGAGAGAAAGATACATTGCAACATAGGCAATAAGGCAATTACCTTCTCTGACTGGTAGATGCAATCTTTCCTCTAAATAATGAGCGTACGAGTGCAGCTGTCAAAACAACTCGAGAATAACATCGATACATAACCTCCTGCAAAATTCCCTCCCGACATTGGCGGCGACGTAATTCTCTGTCATATCTGCGAGTATGCTCTGGTGCAAAATAAAGCCGTGACACATGATCCTCTCGCCGCAAGTGGCCTGTGAAGAGTAGTATCATTCAATACAGCCCTTTTCATGCACTCCTCAGTGCCTTTGTGGTTATTATATTTGTCCAGTGTACTGTGGCTTCTGCGCCGACCCCCTCAGCTGCTCTCCTCTGCTCTGGCTTATGTAACTTGGAGACAGATCTGAATACAGTTAGTACAGTCATTGTCCCACCCAACACTGTACTGCGCCTCTCCTTTACTGGCACCCTTGAGGACCCTTGAGCAACATCTTAGCTCAGTGTCTCCTCCGTTCTGAAAGCCCTGGCTGGACGGTCCAACTTGGACAAACAGTTATTCTCGGTCCAGTCCAGCACAAATTGGCACCGTGCAGAGAGGAAATCCCTACAGGGTGAAATGAGCTCATACATGACACACAATGCACTCAAATTATGAATGTTACATTTTTGGGGGTAATTGCATCAGATGGATATGCAGTAGTGGTTATCTTAGGCAGAATTATCTCGGTTCTTTTTGTTATGGGATGATATTCCTGTATTTTACGTCGAGAATTTCTTGTTGATTTTAGGTAATGTTTTGAAAATACCAGGGTAATCTTATGGTCCTTTCTGGATGATGTTTGGGTCATTTCTTGCTTGTTTTCATGCAATTTATTTGATTTGGGGGAATCCCATGTTAATTTACAGCTTTTTAGGTCATTTAATTCTAATCTTAAGGAATTTCTTACAGATTTCGATCATCTCTTCATGCTGAGATAATTATTTACAGAGATTATCATAATACTGACCAGCTCTACTGACCGATGTAGCTCTTACATTTTGAAAACAATCAAATACATCAATCAAATACATACACATCACAGATGTGAAAAAGAGAGTAAGTAAGTTAGCTGAAACAGTCAAAAGCCAAGATCTTTTTCAGTCAATGAATTCTGTCTGTAAAGGACAAATGTATGTGCCAACGTTTTTAAAATCAAGAGGAAATGCACAATACTATGTAATAATTGCCCAATGTCTAAATAAAATATCACGCATTGTGTCTATAGTGCAGTTAACTCTGTCAGGCCACTACATGTATTTATTTCAACAAAATATACGACCAGACCTGAAATGCAGGCATAGAGTTTAAAGCTTGTCCGATATTTCTCACATGATTATTTATCTGCGATATGGGTATAATTATCAGTGAGTTATGGTGGTCAATAAAGTCAAGTTGTGAGTTTTTGTGTAAAACCTTACACTGGATTCATGAGCATCATCTTTACTGATCAGCCCTTCTTTTTTACACTCATGGGTTAACTCCGACCTGACTTTGCCAGTGCTCTTTTAAGGGCTGCTGTCAGGCCTTACAACTGTTCCTGTCTGGGCTGTCGCTGCGATGTTGTGCATCTCCCCTCTTTTTATCCTCACTTCACCTCCAGTGTTCATCAGAGCTCCCCAGGTCTCCCGCTAGGCGGTAAACACTCCAGTTCTTCAAAATGGAGATACATAAGAAAGGAATATAGACCACGAACAAGGACTTTCAGCTTCTGTTATCTCCTCAATATGAAATCACACCACATGGATTAACCTGATCATTCTTTTCAACGATGATCTTCTTGATTCTACTGTGATGACCCAGGCTAAATAAGTTATCACAGCCTCATTACAAACCAATACATGGTGTGCCAGTTGTTGGAGCTAATGGCTTTCAAACAAAGCTGTAAACAACATGTGAGTTGATGGCTACGGCTGCCTGTGGGACCCTGTCAGCTGGGAGGGCTTGTATGGCTCAGGACACCAGAGATATGGGCTGGCCATGTAGGACAGATGCTTGCTGCTGTGTCCCCATCGTACCTGGGGAAAGGAAAGTGTGGAGCCCCCGGGGTTGGAATCACATTCTACTGTGGGGGGAGACGATTGGCTCATGCAGCTGTAGCTGAGGGGCTTGGGATACACCAAAAGCTTTCTCGAGGGGGCAAGGCAGCATTGTTTACAGCCAGTCTGGAAATTCTTTTCGCTCGCAAGATAAAGTCTGCCAAGTTAATATTTATTGACATCGGGCGATACGAGGTGGCAGGGTGACGCAGTGGTTAGCGCTTCAGCCCCACAGCACGAAGGACCCTGGTTCGACTCCGACGGGGGACCCTTCTGTTTGGAGTTTGCATGTTCTCCCGTGTCTGCATGGGTTAACTCCAGGTCTTCATGTTTCCTCCCACAGTACAAAAACATGCAGCAGGTTAGTTGGAAAATTGGGAATTGCCCCTAATGAGAGAGTGAGTGGTTGTCTGTTTATGTGACCCTGCAATTGAGTGGCGACCAGTCCAGGGTGTACCCCGCCTCTCCCCCGATGGCAGCTGGAATAGGCTCCAGCATCCCCCGAGACCCTGAGTAGGATAAGCGGCAGATGATGGACGGGTGGACGGACTGAGTGATGCCCCTGTGCTTAACTAATAATTTGGAATTTTGAATACTTTGGACAGGTCAGAAATTCAGCTTTTACAAAAGCCGGCTGTTTGAAACCGATAATCTTTGGTGTGCTGGGAGGTGATGTGGGCCTGTTTATTCCACCAAGAATGTTACCTATAGTCACACTGACCACGTCGCTCCTCGCCAACCACACAGGGCAGAGCATTTGGGCAGAATCGACCTCTACCCAGGCCCTCAATAATACGTGCAATGGTGTTGACACATGGCAGGTGGCAACACAACATTTCACAGGTTAGATGAATATTTTATAACAAAGCTGTGCAATCACAGCACACATTCCTATTTGAAGTTTGGGAAATGGATCGTGCTGAAATCAGGACATGTGTTAGGCTGTTTACAATTACTCCAAGCCATCTGGAAATTAGGGTAACACACGATGGTTGAAAGAAAAAACATTAAACAACAGACTGCATAAATCTGTTACTTTTTCACAACTCTGATGTAATGGTTTGAAGATAAAACAGGGGAGATTAATAATTTATCAGTAAACATCGCATTTAACCATTTTTTGGTGACACTGTTTTTTCATATGTTGACTGTATCCCCAGCTGTGGATTGTGACTACACTCCATTGACCTTAGACAGGCCCACTTCTAATGTATTATCCATCTTTGGACAAACCTCCTGAAGGCGTGAGTGATCGGGGGAGAAAAAAAAGTGAAGCATCTAGCTTCATTAGTCTCTTGGTCTGAGTTTTGTTTGTCTTGGTTTGTTGGATGGCTGGCAGCCTGGACTGCAGCATCATGTATTTTGTCTTGGATGTCACAGCACCACTGAAAGCAGTGCGTCTGATCCTCTCCTTTATGATCACACACACCAGCCTCCCTCGTGCTGTAAACTTCGAACAGAATTATACCAAAGTGCTTCTTTTTTTTCCAGGCCCTTTGTCTCTGACAGATGAGTGGCAGACAAAGATTATAAAAAATAACAAAGGGCTAGGAGGGCTGGGACCCTCGTAGCCCTCTCCTCTGCTGTCTGTGGCGCTCAGGCTCTGGCCCTCAGCCAGCCTATTTTCGTTGGGAAAGCCCGGAGCACTGAGGAGCTGCGAGGACTATATATAACTGGCTGTATTTTTCTCACTGACAAACCCTTGCTCACTTTGTTATTGACTAAGATGCTCAATAACTGCATTTTTGTTTTGGTGGACAGCATTATATGGGTCCCTTTTTCCTCACCCTTCCTCTCAGGAATTACGGGTGATTCGAGCGCCGGAGCCAAATGTTAACAGAATCTTATTTTTCCTTGCACTGCTCTTCAATTGGCTGGCGATAAATTAATGTCTAATGAGTCAAGTCTGGCTGAACCTGTGTAATTGTCCCTTCTCATTCAAGTTGAGGGCAGCTTGGTGTGGCACAAAGTCTGCAGACTCAAGCCCACAGAGCTTCAGGACACGACCCGCTTGCATGTATAAAAGATGTGGCCTGCGACTGAATGACTGCGCAAATTAATTCATAAATAATGACTTGGGTTTGGGGCTAGAGCCCATATTGCAACAACACTTTCCTACCACTGCTGCATTAAAAAAGCTGCCCTTTGGCTACACAGGGGGCTGGAGAATTGCCATAATGAATTCCTGAGCCAACCACCCATTACTTCCGCTGCCTGACTTTGCCTATTTGTTGTTTAAAGAAAGGAGAAATTGAGTTCTGCTGAGGAAAGCCATATCTGGCAGGCTTAATATAGTTCCATAAAAATCATGGATGATACTAAGTCTATTTAAACACTCACACAGGAATAAAACAGAAGCCTCTTACTGAGCACATTCTCTTAAGGTTGTGTTTGAGTCAGTGTTTATGCCATCTCTTGTTGAGTGTGTAAATATGTCAAGATGATGTATGAATGTGAAGAGGGAGTGTGTTTTATGCATGGGAGCACATGTGTATCCAGTGCTTTCCCCCCTTTTCCGGCGCAGTGCTTTGCACAATGTGACATACAGTATGTGTGTTTGTCTGTGTTGAATGTCCGCAGACATGTATGTGTAGATCCGAGTACATGTGCGACACCGCGTTGCCTGACTGTCACACACAGAATTGGGTCTGGGTTGTGCTGCAGGCTAAAACCTCATACAACCTTTTATTTATAATGAGCCGAACGGAAGAAAGAATTCCAGTTGAAACAGCAGCATCTTGGGATCCTTCTCGCTCTCACGTCCATGAATCCAGCTGCCCCCCCGGGAGACTTTAGACACTTAGACAAATTAAAATCAGCCCCGCATCGCAAAGTCAGGTCGTCACGTACGACAAGAAATTTACTTGGCACGTGATGCTTGGTCATGGATCTTCCTGAGTGACATTTGGAACCCATTCCATCATCTAACCTCTGACCTTTGTGTGACCCGGCAGCATGATGACAGGGTCAATGGAGCCTCCTGCGTCACCCAAACATGAAAGAGGAGGATGTAGATGCCTCCTGTGAGTCACATGATATGTTAATAACAACTTCTCTCGGTATATGACTGACACCATACGTGTTTATGTAAATTCTGATTGTTGCGGTCTCAGGTATAAAGATGTATCAAGCTATTCTCTATTTTACAATTCTATTTTTGTGTGTACCTTCTTTACTTTCTTTTTATCAAGTTCATCCTCCAGCCACAAATTGTCCCCAGGTTGAGGTACTCGAGCAAAAAATGAAGTCGGCATCACGGAGATGCTGAAGAAACACAACGTCTAAAAGGAAAGTGTTATCCAACCTCTTGATGGCCTTGTAGCAGATGATGATAGCCGAGAGTAGGAAGACAACCGAGGCACAGCCCACTGTTCCCAGCACAACGATGTCCATCTCCATCCACCAGGGCCGCAACAAGGGCACCATGGGCTCGGCCACTTCAGATAGGAGAAAGCAGGAGGAGGAGGAAGAGATATGCACATTAAGAAGAGGAGACTGACTAGGATATTTTAAACTTTTAAACTATCTATCTATCTATCAATCTATCAATATATCTATCTGTCCGTCCGTCCGTCCGTCCGTCCGTCCGTCCGTCCGTCCGTCCGTCCGTCCGTCCATCCATCCATCCATCCATCCATCCATCCATCCATCCATCCATCCATCCATCCATCTATCTATCTATCTATCTATCTATCTATCTATCTATCTATCTATCTATCTATCTATCTATCTATCTATCTATCTATCCGCATGATTTATAGTTTAGTTGTTATATGTGGCCCTGCAAGTGACTAGTGACCAGTCCAGGGTGTGCCCTGCCTCTCGCCCGATGACAGCTGGGATAGGCTTCAGCATCCCCCTTGAGCCTGAGTGGAGGATAAGTGGCAGACGATGGATGCAGGGATGGATGTTATAAATGAGAGGAAGAGGTTTACACCATAGCAACCATTACTCCTTAGTAATACTTTAGCTTCCTTATTTTTCCCTCTGTCACAACTCATATCACTAGGTATGGTTCTCCCTGGTATAGCACACCACGTCATAAGACACTGGGAATGTTAAAGGTTCGCACAGACAAACATTCATTTTAATCCTGCGTTTTTTCCAATGGCTGGCGGATTTAATCGGGGCGGTGGCCGCAGGACGTAGAGCGATCATCATTGGAACCGAACATTCCTCGTTCGATTCCCGGTGTTTTTGAGCAAGACACTGAACCCCTAACTGCTCCCCTGACGCCGCTAGATGGCAGCCAACTGCTCATGGTTCATCTATGAAGGGTTAAATGCTGAGACAGAATTTCCCCACGAGGGATTAATAAAGTATAAAGTATTAATTCAGTCAGTGGTAAGAATCGACTTGCTTGAGATAAAGCGCACTTCATTGTGGGAACTTCAGAATCCATTTTTAGCTCCCAGTCATTTACTTTTGTGATGATTTCTCAAATCTTCAGACTTGAACAGATAAGGTCTCAGTCATTGTCCCAGTTTTCCCTGTTAGCTTTACATATTCATTGACTTTTGAACACTTGGGTTCAAAGACAAATTTCGGCTTCAACAGTTTGGCAAATTAGGCCAGGGAAGGAATTGGATGATTATTATGTGATTATGTATATTAAATTGAAAAAATGAGAGTGGAAAATGTGAAATTAAGGTGAATTATTCATGGTGTCTCTACGGTATGCGAACATTTCTTTGCAGAATTTAAGTAGAATAAAAGGGTGTGTTTCTCTGGATTTCACGGCCGCTCCGAGGCATTTTAACAGTGTGATTTAGGAAACGTGCATTTGGATAAAAAGCGTACTTTCTGACCCACCTGGGCTTACAGTCAGATGGTTGTGGCAGCATTTACCCAGTGAGCTTGACAGCAGTCTCGGCAGGTTTTCTAACTAACCATGTAGCTCATGTTGTGAGGAAAAAAAGAGCTCCTTTTAAATTGACCAGACAGACAAAGAAAGGGGAATTGATTGATTAAAAACCACCGTCTTTGGGAGTTTATAATTAAACACTCCTCCCCATTCCTGATATTAAGGGCTTGGGGGGGGGGGGTGCTAAGGTGTCACTGTAATAGCTCACAATGGCTGCCTCAGCAGCAACGCCTGTCCCATATTTCAGCACACTGTTCATTAAGGTGCTTGAGGTGACACACAAATCATATCAAGTTTCAGCAAGCAGCCTGATGAAATATGTTCGCCTATCTGTCAATGAATTGACCATTTCAGAGTAGGACCAAAGATGGAGTGTCAGGCGGTGCAACCACACACACACACACACATACACACACTTTGCAATAATATGCTTATCATTTTTTGGTTTTTTTTTTAAGTCTGCCGATGTGGCTTCACCGTGGACTTTAAAATAAGAAATCCATGGCACAGGGAAACATGTCTCCAGACCCTACCTTTGATAATGAACAATTTGAATGTTAAATCTTGAAAAAGCCGCAAGCTGGACTTCAAAAATGAAAGCTCAAACAACCCGGCTAGTTCATTAGCCACTTATCGCAATCAAATTAAAGCTAATTTAATTAACTCATCTGTGTTTTAATCAGCGGTCCTCCGAGGGAAACCCTAGCGCTGAACGACAGAGCTTGGCAGCCCAGCAGGCGTGGATTTCACAAGCAGCTGGGTTCTCCCCAAAGTCAGACCCCACATAAATTACTCCTGTGTTCAGCTGTCAACATCCTGCTGGCTCTATCACATGCACAGACTGACACGTGCACAACTGCGCCTAGTCTCCAAGGGTTGATGCTAGATCCCCTCTCCCCGCACACAAAAGAAAGCACTTCACATCAAAACCATTTCTTCATACCAGCCAGCCGCTTGACATTTGTATCTGGCTTGGAGTGTGATCGTGTGATCCAACAGACAGCTTTTTTTTCCCATGAGACAAGAGTGAGACCCCCGACCTGGTGCTGGGATTCTTACCTGTGGTGCCCAGTAGCCGTGGTGGCGGCGGTGGGGGTGGCGGCGGGGGGAGGGGAGGGTATCTTCTACAATGGCATGCCAGCTGGCACTGTTCACTAACTTTCTCTGCTACAGTCTGCGAGCATGACCTCTGGAGCTCTCCCTTGAGATCGGAAGA
>CAAKHD010008741.1:208320-324695 GCA_901007705.1 Fistularia tabacaria | reverse complement strand
AATGAGTAATTCAGCTTTTGTGTCCCTCGATTGAGGGGGCAAACAGAAAGACAAGATTCTTGAGCGTTCAAGCCCCTTTCCATGGTTATGCACTCTTTAGATCCGCCCCCCCCCCCCCACCCCCCATCCCCACCCCCGCGCGCCACCTCCTGCACCAGCAAACTCCTCCAGCTGACATCACCCCCGAGGACGTAAACTCACCGCTTCCGTGTACAGTCAGGCATTACAAAAAATGATCAAATAAAATACATATTTTCTGTACACGCAAGCTTTCTCTGATTCCTGGTAATCGCGTGAGGGAGAAAAAAAAATCCCAGCATATAGGAAATATTGCATCCCTCCAGTGGCTGCATTTAAAACACATCTCCATGACAACAATTTGCAATGGTGAAGAATTCGATACCGGGGCGCTCGGAGGCTGATTGGGGAGCATTGTGAGGGGCCTGGGGTCGCTGATTGGTTCAAGGAAAGTACCACAACTACAAGGAGTTTATATTCATTCAACTTGTTGAAGTACACCCACTGCAGGCTGGAGGGGACGGAAAGAGGACGCACGGCGGTGAGTCCGTTTCACTTTCCCAGAAATGCCGATTGAAAATGCCAATTGCGCATCCTTGATGTCGGTTTCCAACCCCCTCCTTCAGGTCGAGGCGGCGGGAAACGCGTCCTAACATGGGACCGATATGATCGCGTCCAACATGGCGAATACAGACAGCGAGGTGAAAACTCTGCTGAATTTTGTCAACCTGGCGTCCAGCGACATCAAGGCGGCCTTGGATAAATCCGCGCCGTGCCGGCGCTCCGTGGACCACAGGAAGTACCTGCAGAAACAACTCAAGCGCTTCTCCCAGAAGTACTCCAGGGGCCCCAGGTGTCACACGCACAGGTCGGCAGAGTACGGCTGCGCGAAGCCGCCGGGAGCGTCTCACCACCAGGGCCGGAAGGCGCCGGAGAAGGCCGGCGCTGACGCGCAGGGCGCGGTGGAGCAGGTGCCCATGAGGAAACGCCAGCTGCCGGCCTCCTTCTGGGAGGAACCCAAGCTCGGCCAGGGGAAGAGGGAGCACTCGCACTCGGGACTGAAAAAGAGCGCGGGGAACAGCGCCGAGAGAGGCGAGGGCGAAAAGAGGAAGCGGGGCTGCGAGGACGACAAGGCCGCGCTCTCCGCGTCCGGGCGGCGCAGCGCGGCGGACAGAGAGGCGCTTAGGTTGGACCTGGGCGCGCAGCACTGCGTCAGCGTGTGCAGCTGCTGCCCCTTCCAGCTCCACGGACACCACGTGTTCCACAGTCACATCGTGGTGCCGCATCCGGCCGCGGAGCTGTGGAGCAAGGCAGCGGGGGCGGAGGCGGAGAGGACTGAGCACCCTTACGGACAGAGAATTCACACACACGTAGTGGTGAAACCCATACCCACCAAGCCCACTGTCCAGTCCCCCATCTTCAGCGTGTTTGGGTTCATTTAATTCACGGGCCAGCGCCCCCGTAAATAATCCCCAAACTAATTATTTTTTAATCCGGACTTCGACACCCAGCAGCTGAAAATGAGCCAAGCACTTATTGGAAAACCTCGCCAGTTTTTCTTCCTTTAAATCCGAAACACTAAATTGCACACGCAGCATAACTTCTTCCCCTGCCACCATCCGTCCGAGAGTTGACAGTCAGTTGAAAGGTTTCTGCTTTTAGCCTTCACAGAAGGCTGCTCTTTTTGAAAACACTTAAGGTGTTACAAATGAAAGGGGATGTGTGTGCTTTAGTTCCCTCTTTTTAAATGAGAATAGAATGTGGGGCGTAGATTGATTCTCTTTGTCAAAGCTGTTTGGCACATTTGATACCATGACTTTCATTTCTAAATAAATGATTCTGCATCCCTCGAGAACTCTTTTGGGCTTCAGATCATTTTTTTTTTCCACCTTCTGAATGAGGGCACTTCTGCACAACTATAAAACATTTTAATGGACAGAATAAAGAAATGCTCTGTCACATCAAATACATTATAAATAGATATATGGTACACAGAGTTACTTTGAAGGGGCCATTTACAGATGCGTAGATGCTGCTAAAAACAGAAACGGTAAAAGATAATCTATTCCAGCCTCCGCTTCCTGTGTTACTTCAAGTTGAGACTGGAGTCTTTGGTGTGGCTGAGGTATCTGATCAGTCTGTCTGGCAGTGGTAAGCCTGTGAGAGATCTCAGTCCGCGTGTTCCCAGCTGGGCCCGGATCCTCAATCTGCAAAGATGTAGCAGTGGACGAGGGTCCACTAAAAGACAAACACGGTCGGATCACTCCGGTTTGGCGTGTGGACATACAAAATGTAAGCGTGTTGTGTGGAAGTGTCTTACACGATTTCCTCTTAATAGCGAGCCACTTTTCTTGGCTGTCAAGCAATTGGGTGAGTCTACTGCACAGCTGAATGTGACCGACATGCTCCAGCAGCTGTTCAATGATTGGTCCCGCCCATCTGGACATAGCTGGTGTCGAGATCCATTCACAAAACTGAAGAGGAAAGAAAATTGACAAAAAATAGAAAACGACATAAGACATTGGCCAGCCCTTGGCAGATATGAGAGCGCTGTTTTCATTTTTCTCACCTGTGTCGCTTTATCTGAGCAGTTTGAAGGCAGACCGCTTTCATTATCACCGAGTGTTATATGGGATTCCTCTGACACTGGATGAGAGGCACTGCCGTATGTACAGGTGAAGCAGGAAAGGGCGTCGCAGCCTCTGTCCAAGAGGCACTTGAGTAGAGGCAAGTTATTCATGCAGAGGGCAACAACGGCGGGGAACGCAATGGCATAGGACGGGATCCTGGCGTTGATCTCGGCCCCTCGCTCCATCAGCAAGGACACAGTACTGACACAGCCTTGCCGAACCGCCAACAGCAGAGGACTGACAGGGTCAAGGTTCAGGCTGGCCCCGGCGTTCAGTAACACCTCTGCTGTTTCTCTGCCGCCATTGGCGGCAGCGAAGGCAAGGGCTGTGGCGCGTCTATCGGCGTACAGATTGGAATGACTGCTGGCTAGCGTTGCATTGACATCTGCTCCGTTCCCGAGTAGCACAGCTGCCGCCGTGTGCTGGTTGTGCTCTGCTGCAAGGTGGAGGGGGCTGATCCAACTGTGGCGAAGCCTGGTGCGGCTTGTCACGGAGCAAAGCAGGGACACAATCCTGATCGCAAAATAAGGGTGTTAAAAGGACAGTTAATGCCAAAGAAGCTTGTAGATCCCTTTGCCCATCTAGAGTAGTTTGGTGTAAGATGCTGATTTTTAGATGTACCAACCATAACAATGTCAGCCTTGTCTTGAATACAGTGGGACTAAATGGAGTCTTTTAGCGCTTACATCTTATATTCAGAAAAGAAATTGCTCAGTTAGACAAGATAATGCACTACACTCTCTATCTCTCCACATGACTGCTCAACATGCAGCCTATTGTGTACAAGAGTGGTCCTACATCTCTACGACCAATCAAATAAAAAATATACATGTTTCCTCTACATTTAGTTCACAGGTGACATTTTGACCACTGTTTTTGGCGTATTATATGCACTTACTCATGGTGTCCATACTGGGCAGCAACATGCAGAGGCAGCAGTCCTGAGTCCGTGGGTTTGTTGGCATCTGCATTTTTACTTAGCAGGACTGTTACAATTTCCCCGTGGCCATTTTTACTGGCCTCATGCAGTGCCGTGACCCCGTCACATGTCTGCATGTTCACATTAGCACCTAAAATTACAGTCTTTCTTTAGAAGTTTTTGAAATTGATGAGGGAGATTAATCCGACATGCAGGTCTGATGGACTACGTACCTCTTTCAATAAGGTAACACAGTGCCCTCCTCTGTCCTTGTCGAGCTGCTACAATCAGCGGTGTGATGGTGTAGGTGTGAGGGGGATTGACCGAGGCCCCGGCTCCGATTAGTATCTCACAGATCTCGGTGTTGTTCCTGGACACAGCCTCATGAAGGGCAGTCCAACTCTGGCCACAACGCTGGTTCACCGTGGCCCCAAAAGAGAGAATGAGGTTCACAATGTCTACGTTCTCCAACTCACAGGCTGCAGAGACACAAGACCCAGATTCACCCCTGGACTGTTTCGTCGCTACGGCGGTTGGGTTTTAAATCAATTATGTACGGTACCTCTATACAAAGGGGTCTCTTTGTTCTTGCCGCTGATGTCAGGGTCTGCGCCTGCCTCCAGTAGGCAACGCACACATGACAAGTGCTCACCAGACACAGCGAGCAGCAAGGCCGTCTGTTCTTGCAGGGTTCGTTTGTCTACAGAACCTGGATGGGCTGAAGCAGAACATGCGGCGACAACCTGAGTGATCCATCAGTGGCCCTCAGCAAGGGCCACTGATGAACACACCTTAGAGTATACTTCACCGTCATACCCCTCAGTATGGTCTCCAAGCACCTGGGCTGCCCACAGAAGGCTGCGTCATGCAGCGATATCCACCCGTCTTTGTTCTGCTCCATGAGGGTGTGAGGTAAAGATCTTGCCAGATCACTGAGCGCCTCCACGTCACCCCTCCTGATGGCAAAGGCCAGCGGGTCATTGCCCCTGCAGAGGAGACATCTTCTCAACTGATGCAGAAAATACATGAAACCTCAGACGCAGAGCGCTGGTTTATTGTCGTACTCTACGCACAATGAATCCCATTGGCGAATTAAAGTGTTTTATCGATAAAGGCTATTAAAACGAATCATGATTATGTGACAGAGTGTGGTTTATTCCTCCAACAGCCCACATAAAACAACAGACTCACTCCGGCTCTGCCGTCACGCCGAGCTGGCTCTCTCGCGTCCTCCCATCGCCACGAAGTCGCGCCGGGACGTTATCGCGATGACCTCCACCGTGACGAAACTGCGATAAATATTCGGAATAGCTAAATTTCGTCATGTCTGTCGCTAAATCTCCACGGCGTTGCGTCCGGGGTCGCGGCGGAGGCGCGGAGTGCGGCGCCGAACCAGGGCTCAGCTGCGCGCTGAGAGATTATTTTGGGAAGTCATTGTCGGGCAGCTGGGTGACGATGTATCCATATATGTCGCGAGACTCGGGCGCGACAGATAAGAGAAGCCGCAGGTTCAGATCGGTCCTCCCCACTCCTCTCTCTCCTGGGGACGAATTCAATGAGCAAAAAACAGAACAGACAACAAAAACATCCATATCAGCAAACATTCACGCCTTGTCACCGGTGGATTTGTGCACACTAAACATTAAGTCACGTGAAAGACGGACGCGTTGGTGCAGATAGTAATCTCGTGTCTTTTTGTTTATGATGATGAGAACATGCTATTTTGCAGTCTGTCATTATTTGTCATATAAAATGATGAACTGAAGGCTGTTAATGTAAAAAAAAATGTAGGTGAAGTAGTGTGTGTGTGTGTGTGTGTGTGTGTGTGTGTGTGTGTGTGTGTGTGTGTGTGTGCGCGCGCGTGGTCGGGCACTCGGTACAAAGTGTCATGACTCGGCTCGGATGAGACAACCCAAGCGCACGACTTGAGACTAGTGCAATCTAAAACGGTCTTTAAAAACAGACTCAAAGAAAAATAGCGACCAAACGTAAAAATCAAAAGTCCCCCCCCCCCCAAACCAAAGGACCTGACTATGACAATAAATGTTAGAACAAGAACAGCAAACGCAGTACTCAATGGGGAACAGGTGGAGGCATCAAGAACCGACTGAGGAGAGGGAAACATGTGTAGACAATTATTGCAACTCTAACATGTTCTCTATACTGTTATGATTTCTCTGTTAACAACGCTAACACTGATGAAATTGACAGGGAAGCCCACTGTCCGCCGACAGGGGGCAATGAAGTTAACCCAAACGCTTCTGATCTTTAACTCATAAATTCCCAAACCATCCCCAAATGTTAGCCAACACGTTGAATGGTTTCAGTGTTGCCCGATGGGCCAGGCTTCCACCAAATTCTTTTGATTAAGTTGGGCATGAGAAAAGAATGAATTTTACAAAACAACCTTTCACACAAATACTTGATTTTCAGTTCTAGCTGGAGTTAGTTAAAGGGCTTCACATGACAAGGTTTGCCCTTAGTTAAGTCCCTTTAAGGTCCACCTATGCATCTGATCTTATTGTTCACTTTATTTACATTGAACATGTGGCGCTGACGATGCATTTAAAAAAAAATTGTATGCTACTGACATGTTTCCTGTTACGTATGTTGTGGTTTTACCCAGTTTCTGGCCAGGTTAAGATTTTAATATTTTCCTGCAGGTGGCTTTTTCTTTTTTCAGAAATAGCTTTACATACTTTTTTCCCACCCCACAGAGGCAGAGGGTATACACTGAACTAAAATATCAGATTTTAAATAATTTCTTCGACCTGGAGTAGTTAAGCTTGCTACTTCTTCAGTATGAATTTGATAGTATACCTGTTCCTTCTCCTCCCCAAGTCACAGCCATCTCATGGTATAAAGTGGCTGTAGAAAAGTTAAAGTTTAAAGCTATTTGTTTACAGAAAACAACTCCGTGCTTTGCAACTGTAGCCATGACTGCTCATTCATACTTTCAGTCATCCGTCCGTTCATTCATTGTCCAGCATATTTAATCAGCTCAAAACATGATCAATGTTGATATGTATCTATTGGTAGCATTTAATCTTAAAAATGTTATTTTAGTACTAAGTAAGAAATATTTTATACATGTATCAGTTTAAACAGTTTGTTCAATGGTGTTAATTATCATAACTGATGACGAATTATCATAAACTATCAAGAGCGACCTACTATAGCTTAAAATGACACATCCCTATGCATGTTCTCACCTGTGGGTACGTTGGTTGTTGGTTGTTACTTTGCGTCAAAAGTGTCTAAATGTTTTATATGGCCATGTCTAATGTAACAATCAAGCTTCTTGGTTTATTTCAAAAGCAACTTTGCCAGACATCCATAAATGTCAGGAAATGCTCTTGTCATTGTCCATGGACACTGTTTTTTGGACAACTGCCTGTTTGTGCAAATCAATCGAAGGTGAGTCTTTGCTTTTTTCCCTTTTTTGTTAGTTACTTGAAATTATGAAGAAAAATACAGTGCCACCTGGCAACAATTGCGTCATAGCCACAGGGACATAGATGTAGCAATTGCAGAGCTGATCTGATCAGAAAACAGTGGTTCGAAATAAAGAGATCGGGAGACAAAGGGTCAAATTTGTCAGTGTGTGAAAAGCACATATGCTCATGACAAGTGCTTTGGTGCAGTAAGCCGTGGAAGTATGGCAGGGAAGAAAGGATGGTAGATTCCTGAAACTCAAGCTGTAGCAAAGAATTGATCCTTGTCGACTATTTATATGCAAACAGCAAAGGTGTCAGAGCTTGAGGGAGAGTGAGAACCTGGCTTACGTGGAGATGCTGAAGACTTGCAATTTCTTATAATCTTTGAAAAACAAAAGCAGAGCCAAGACCTGGACACAAAAAAGCTCCTACTATAAACTGATTGTCTCGACATATGGGAGAGACAATACATAGCATGCAGTTCTAGAGTGAGGATCCAAAAAGGAATGAGACAGATCCAAAAATAACCTCAGCTAACGGTACAACAATGACAAGTGTAGAGGAGAGCAGTTTGGGAGCAGATGGGAGGAGAAGCGATTAGGAGCAGGGGTGATTAACGACATATTAATAACACAAGGTGATGAGAGTGGACAGACAGGAAGTGAAACGAGCACAAGCGGGAAGAGGATGCCTTAATAAAACAAGAAGTAACCAGTGGAAACAGTTCAAAGTAATATAAAAAAAAAGGATCATTTGTGTTAGCCGCTTGCCACCACACAGAAAGAAAAAAACAGGATTCCAAAAAAGATTACTACAAGAGAGAAACCAAGATTATAAAAGAGATCAGTTCAAAACTGCACTGGGATAAACAGGTATGTTTTATTTGAAGTTTCTCTGCACTAAATACAAACACTTGAGCCCATTTAAATGTAACAAAATGTATAAAATGATTTTAAGCTTTGCATTTACGAGAAAAAAAAAAAGTTTTTTTTTGAAATATTGTACCATGCAGCTTAATAAAATGATACAAAAAGACCTTTTATCCTCACCTGAGCTGGTTCACTGTGGTGCTCTATTAAGTCAGGAGACTTAAGGAGCCTTTGGACGGCCTGTCATCGAGACCTGGATCTATGGCCGGAGCTCATCACGCAAAACGACGGTGTGTTGTCCTGTGAGGAGGATCCTGGCATCCCAAGCAGCAGCTTCCCTCATAGACCAGTGGTGTTGCTGATGATTTACATGCGAGGAAGACAGAACAAAAGTCCGATGAACAATGTTTTTCACAATCCCTGGAAAATATAGTTATTAAACATGAGTTATGGTATAAGAAATGGGTGTATTCTTTCTGGACAAATTAGAGGCCAAGCTAATCAGAATGGAGTTGAAAACAGCACTGGCAGACATCAGAGAGCAGTAGTCCAGGCACCGAGAAGAGATACCTTTTAAGGACATGTTGGACTGTTTGGTTCCACTTGATTCTGCCGTTTTAGAGGCAACACTCATTTGAGGTTATGTGTGTTACAGAGTTCTACGAGAGCACATGAAGCGTCAGTGACATTTACCTTCTAAATGTGATTTATCATGTTTCTGTCGTATGATTAAGAGGATAAAAGGTACCCTCGAAGAGACAGGCAGGATTTATCTGTAGTACTGAACAAAAAATCTACACGCTCCATGTTCATAATAGTACAACGGCTAAAGATATACTGTAGATTGTGTTGTCATTGCATGAAGAAACAGGATGAAGATCCTGATTTCCTCTCTGATGTGTCTGCTGTGGTTATGACATGGTAAAGAGTGCTTTCTTGTTTGTGAGATATACTTCCTTCCCCTAAAATGTTTCTGAGTGACTAAAACAAGTCTTTCGCTATTCATATTTCAGGCTGAAGGAAAAAGACTCACTCTAGATGATTTCCAAATATGTGAAGATATCCACATAATTCCCTCAAAACTTGGTAAATGCAATGCACTGATCCCACACGTATACAGTATATACTGTATATCCTGGCCGTTAATGTGGATGCAGACAAATTTGTTAAATGATCATTTACAGGGCAATACTCTGTTTTTACATGGTTGCCAAATACAGATTTTTTTATTGTACAGACACTTGACCATACTTATCTGACATTTTGTGGAATAATCCAGGACAACAATCTAGGAATGTTTCTTATGACAGTGTTAGTATGACTGTTGAGCTATCATATAATTAAAAAACAAACAAAACAAACAAGCTTTTTTTTGGCGGCGATGAAAACTTCATCTTCACGTTAAAAGGGAAATACACGGCAAATGTAGTCTAATGTAATCTAACCTAAAACACAGTGTTTCGATTTAAGGGGGGGTACATCGTTGAGAACCCGGACGGAGTGGCGGGGCTCACGACCGTCTCCCTCCAGCGTGCGGGGTCTCATTTTCATGCCGGTCAGTCCGAGGGGAACGCCTCCCCGGCAGTTGCCATGACAACGGAGAAACGATCGCAGCACATTCCCAGTTGTCTCGCCTGCGGTCTCCAGGCAACACCGACACAAATCCAGGGAAACATCCGGAGCGATCCTTGATCGTCGAAACGTGGAATAACTGCATGACTTGTTTACTCCGGTTAGCCTGAATAGTTAGCTTAGCATCATGACCTCTGCCCTCCCCCTCCTCGACGCTTGCGACCCCCGCCTCACTCTCAGGCTGGGGAATAGGATGAGAAACGTTTTTGTCACGCAGCAGGAAGACACCAGGTAGGCCCGCAATTTCACTCGCCGAGCCAAGAGCTTCATACCCCCGTCCCCCCACGTACACGCGTTTCCACGCAAGTATTTTTGTGTCTTCTTCTCCTGCACAGATGTAAGGAGGAGGACAATGTCAATCACATCCCTGTCGTGAGTGAGGTGAGAGGAGGCTGATGATGCTGCGAGCATGTGGAGGAAGAATATGTCAACCCTGAATTACTGTCATAGCAACTTACTTTTAGATGACTTAAAAATGAAACAATAATAATAAATAGTCAAAGAAATTGGCACAAAATAGCAAATCCATTTTGTTGTCAGAGTTGCCCAGAGTTAAAGTTCGTGAGACCTCAACATGGTAAAAACTGTGCCCTCTTGCTTTTTTTTTTAAGCTAAATAATTTTCTGGATATGCCTTCATCAAGTTCCCTCACCCCTGGAATGCATGGACTGAATGTTATATTCGGTTACTTGTTTCACCGCCGCATTCATACGAGAGT
Organism: Fistularia tabacaria; assembly: GCA_901007705.1. Classification (NCBI taxonomy): domain Eukaryota; kingdom Metazoa; phylum Chordata; class Actinopteri; order Syngnathiformes; family Fistulariidae; genus Fistularia; species Fistularia tabacaria. Next base: position 314,472 of record CAAKHD010008741.1, on the reverse strand, counting down.
TGGGTAGTAATTCTTAATTTCTGTTTAAATTCAAACATCACAGACTCATAATATAACAGTAATTTCATGCAGGACCATCATTCTAGATTTTGAAAATCACTCAAATAATTCAGGACCTGTTAAATCTCCCTCAGCGTTATATTGAATCACTCAACAGGTATGTGACTTGCATTACAATTTTTGACAAGTGTATGAATGTTGATTTTTTCTATAGACTCCCAGCAAGCTCCTGGAGGCTGGAATTAACACTTTGCAGAAGACACTAGTGCTGAGGAAACAGGCAGAGCTGGATGAGGTGAAAAAATTACTGGCACACAAGAGGCAAGAATTCAAGGATTGCGCGCACGCTCTCAGCCTGAGGAGGTCTGAACTGGAGGTGAAACATCAGCAGGTGTGTTCCAAAGTGTGTTACCTTCATAAAACTGTTTGAATGGAGAACGAGCCATGCAGAAATGCCGGCACTCAATTCCAGAAAGATCCGAATAGAGATTTGGTTTGTCATTGCTATCTTTTTTTCTGTAGACCAAAGAGAGAATGATCAAATTTGAAAAGTTTATAAATGAAAACGAGGCTAAGCAACGTCGGTCTCTGATGGAGTACGAGGCAGCAAAGGAGCAGAACATTTCAAAGCAGGGAGAGATCGAGGATTTGACCAAACAGCTGCAACAACTCCAAACCAGGTGAGGGTATGAGCAGTTGGCCTGAGGTGAAGTCAGTAAGTCGCTTCTCACTCAGTCTCTGTGCATCTCAATTTATAGGAAGCATGTTTTGAAGGACACTGTGTCAAAATACAAAATCTTTGAGGACTACTTAATGAAAACCCTGGACTATCTCCCCAGCAGTAAGCTTTGCAATATGGATGCGTTTTCATTTTCACAATATTGTTTTTAATGTACTAAAGGAACAGGACCTCATAATATTTGGACTTTTTTTTTTTTTAAGATTACCAGGAGATTGACTCAGAATCTCTGGTTATGCCAATAATTCAGCGCCACAAGACCCTATCCGCCACCTACTTGCAGCTGCTGCAGCGCCTGGGGTGCCTGGAGGAGGAGGTGGAGCAGGGCCAGCGACACCAGCACAGCATGAAGCAGGAGCACGGCATGAAAAAAATGGTTACGTTTGTAAATAAGTTGAGGGAATGAGCCACTACTTGCCACAATCTCTAGTGTGATAGCAGTTGACAGTTGCATATCTGTGCAGTTGGGAGTCAGACACCAATTGCTAGTTAGTTTAGCACAAAAACTTGTCTGTCGAACTATTAAAAGTCATCAAAGACATATGAGAACAAGTACAAATGACCGTTCATCAAACATCCTCTGATGCACATTCTTGGACACATCATCGGTGTTGTTTCCTGGAGTCACTGGGTGTTTCGGGTCTCACAACAGACACCCTCCATCCAGGCGACCCGAACGAGGTTGATCAGACCCCGGCCTGTGTCCAAGAGGCATTCCACCACCCCCCACGGGTCTCCCCTCTTCAGCCAGAACCGTCTGGATGCGTTCTCCGCGGCCTCTGCGGAGTTACTCACGGCTCTCTGTCGCTTCCCACCTGCTATGCCCAGTGTGCTGTAGGCCTTGTCCAGGGAGTGGCTGGCAAATCCCCAACTGCCGACCTCTACTGGCATGCGTCTGGTCCTCCACCAGCTCCTGGTACTCCTCCCTCTTTCTCTCTTGTGCCTCCTCCATCCTGTCCTCCCAGGGAAGTGTCAGCTCCAGCAAGACCAGTTGCTTTGTCACCTCGGAGACCAATATGATGTCCGGTCTCAACTGGGACTGGGTGATGTGTGCTGGGATTTTCATTTGCCTCTCCAGGTCAACTGTCATCACCCAGTCTGGCGCTGTGGAGAGCAAACCTCTTTGACGTTCTCTCTGGCCTCTGTCCTTCCTTGACGAACTGCATGGTCTTGGCTTTAGCCTGGGTGTATCGACTGTCCTTTATCCCCCAACCTATTGCCTCGGCGATTACCTTAAGAACTTGGTCGTGTCGCCATTGATAACGGCCCTCACTCAGCGCCTTGGGGCAGCTACTTAAAATGTGTTCCAGTGTCCCTCCCTCGGAACACAGGGGAAATGCAGGTGTCTCTATTTTGCCCCAGACCCGATTAAATGTACGCCCTTGTTTGTTCATCACATCAGAAAATAATGGTGGGAAATAGAATTTAATTTTCTAAGATATATACACTACTGTTCAAAAATTTGGGGTCATCCAGACAATATTGTGTTTGCCATGAAAAGTCACACTTATTTTTCTAATGAGTTGCAAAATGAATAGAAAATCTAGACAAGACATTGACAGGGCTAGAAATAATGATTATTATTTGAAATAATAATTTTCTCCTTTGAGAAAATGTTGCTTTCTTCAAAGAATGCTCCATTTGCAGCAATTACAGTATTGCAGACCTTTGGCATTCTAGCTGTTAATTTGTTGAGCTAATCTGGAGAAATTTCGACCCATGTTTCCAGAAGTCCCTCCAACAAGTTGGATTGGCTTAATAGGCACTTCTTGGGTACCATACCGTCAAGCTGCTCCCACAGCAGCTCAATGGGGTTGAGATCTGGTGACAACGCTGGCTACGCCATTACAGATAGAATACCAGCTGCCTGCGTCTTCCCTAAATAGTTCTTGCATAATTTAGAGGTGGGCTTTTGGTCATTTTCCTGTTGTAAGATGAAATTGGCTCCGCTCAAGCGCGGTCCACAGGGTATGGCATGGTGTTGTAAAATGGAGTGATAGCCTTCCTTATTCAAGGTCCCTTTTACCTTGTACAAATCTCCCATCTCTTTACCAGCACCAAAGCAACCCCAGACCATCACATTACCTCCACCGTGCTTGACAGATGGCGTCGGGCACTCTTCCGGCATCTTTTCAGTTGTTCTGTCTCACAATGTTCTTCTGTGTGATCCAAACACCTCAAACTTCGATTCGTCTGTCCATAACCCTTTTTTCCAATCTTCCTCTGTCTAATGTCTGTGTGCTTTTGCCCAGATTGATCTGTTCCTTTTATTGGCAAGTCTCAGATAAGGCTTTCTCTGTCACTCCGCCCTGAAGGCCAGCATCCCGGAGTCACCTCTTCACTGTAGACGTTGACACTGGCACTTTGCGGGTACTATATAATGAAGCTGCCAGTTGAGGACTTGTGAGGCATCTATTTCTCAAACTAGAGACTCTAATGTACCTGTCTTCTTGCTCAGTTGTGCAGCGGGGTCTCCCACATCTCTTTCTACTCTGGTTAGAGCCTGTTTGTGCCGTTCTCTGAAGGGAGTAGTACACGCTGCTGGAGGAAATCTCCAGTTTCTTGGCAATTTCTCACATGGAACAGACTTCATTTATAAGAATAGACTGTCGAGTTTCACATGAGTGTTCTCTTTTTCTGGCCATTTTGAGAGCTTAATCGAACTCCAGATACTCAACGTCATTTTTATAGCTTCTCTAACCAGCTAAACAGTTTTCAGCTGTGCTAACATAACTGCACAAGGGTTTTCTAATTATCCATTAGCCTTCTAAAGCAATTAGCAAACACAATGTACCATTAGAACACTGGAGTGATGGTTGCTGGAAATGGGCCTCTATACACCTATGTCGATATTGCATTAAATACCAGACATTTGCAGCTAGAATATTCATTTACCACATTAACAATGTACAGAGTGTATTTCTGATTAGTTTAATGTTATCTTCATTGAAAAAAAGTGCTTTTCTTTCAAAAATAATGACATTTCTAAGTGACCCCAAACTTTTGAACAGTAGTGTATACATCGGGGTGTACTTTCCTGACAGGTGTAGTTCAAGCACATGGCTGCTCAACAAGCCCCTTCTGAATTAAACAGATTGCCACAATAAATTCTACAACACTTACACTGACAACGTATTAAATCTTGCTTTTCCCACATCCCTACAAAGTATTTGAATGAGTGGAGGTTGGATCAGCGGAATTGTAATATGCATTTGAGAGTTTTTTTTAAACATGCATTACGACTGATTGCCTATACTACTATTCATTGTGCTCAGCAAATTTGCACAAGTTGAGCTTCTGGCTTCCTTGAGCACCTGTCTTAGGGACTATCGTTATGGAATTGTGATTCTCCCAAAGAAAATAAAACAAAAATGTTCAATATTTACGTCAATTATTGTTTTAAATCTTGATCAATGTATTTACCTTCTACCCTGTATTCACTGTGCTTCTCAGTCGACCAATAAGAAGCTTTATGAACTCCAGAGTGAGTTAGAGAGCCTGAAGGAGAAAAACAAACAAGCAGAAGTTGAACTGTTGATGGAGGAAGACCAGTCCAGAAGGAAGGTAAGACACGATACCAACGCTGTATTCAAAGAAGTTGAATTAAGAACTCAGAAGTTTTATCAGACGTGTCATTTTGTCTCAGGTTGAAGACGTAGTTAGCTTATTCATGGCTGTCAACAATCTGGCTGAGCAGTGTTATCTACCGGACTACGGACCCCTGGCGAACATGAATGTATTGATGATGATGGACATGGTGAAAGTAAAAAAACAAAACAAAAACAAAAACAAACAAAACCCTCAAAAATTATCCTTACACTGTAATTTTTGACTAATTTGCCTTAATCTTGACTAATACAGGGTCTTATTTCAGGATTATATTCTGGACAAGGCAGACACGGAGAGGAGAGCGAGGAGACTGATGGAGTCCGTCTCTGCACTGACGAGCAGAACAGCGCTGACCGACAAAAAAGACAAGAGGTCATTAAGAAGCAGCAGTTACAAAACTGTGATCAAAAGTCCTTCCAAAGTCAGCAGGAGGAGTGAGACATTTAGTTGACGTGGGATTTTTTTATGTCCTACTGCGTATGGTCACTATTTCTTATGAGAAAATATAAACACATCTGTTTTCCCTGCAAAATGAACATTTGGCCAAACCATCTATTGATGACCTCAGGTGTGATCTTTTTGTAGGGTATGGGAAAAACTGAACGTTATTGTGATTTTAAAAAAATCTGTAACCAAATTAATGTGCTTAACTTTTTACTTGTATTCAGTAAATTTATCAAGCAATTAGCCTGAATTATACCAAAATGGGCCAATAAATTTTTAAATGTTCACTGTAACAATGTTTATTGCTGAACTATCCAATGGAAGGACTGACCAGCAATTCCTTTAATATTTACAATGTAACCCCAAATGACTTCTGGCAGATTGGTAAAAGTCAAGTTACAGTTAGCTGGAGTTAAATCTAGATTGTTTTTTCTCCCACACAGGGCTCCTGTTTTCAAATGTTAAGAAAAGTCACACATTTTGTGAAAAGTGTATGCATAAAGATCTACATTTTCAACAAGTGCAAAAATGTTCTCAAAATATTTAGGCACACCCACAAAACCATGCAGATGGCTTCTTGACCTTTTTGGGACCATTGAATCTACAGGTGGAGTCTCAGCAAGCGGGTTAGATGATGTTGCTGCCCTCTAGTGAACAAGAATGTCATCCTTTGCTGAGCAAATGGATTTTTTTGTTTCGCGAAATCATTTCAGCAGCTGTAATGTTGATTAATTCTGTACACCCTGCACATGGAAGTTTGGGGGACAAGAGAGTGATCAGGTGGAAAATCTGTCTCTGATGGCATGCCCTTGAATGTCATTTACTTTAGCAATCTTAGAAGCTGCAGCATCACTTGTGGGGGATGGGGGGGATTTGGAAAGATAAAGACTTTGAGACACACTTTTTTTTTTTTTTTTTAAACTTTTGAAATGTCATAATCAGATATTTACTGATAAAATCCCCACACGAAAATCTTTGGACCATCCGATAACCAGCAACTACCGAATGTGTCCTTCTCAAAAAACACAAACAATTAATGCAAAGTCCAATGAGAATTTAAAGATGATTGGATATGTTTTAGAGGAAGCTGTAAAAACTCACATATCAACAATAAGTTCAGACTTTTTTCTCCAAATTACATAAAACACATCACGGTAACATTTTTTTCTTCTTTCCCTTTCTCTGCCAAGGAGCCCCTTGTTTTTTAGTCATCTGCTGCTGCTTCTGAGCAGACATTGTGCTAAGGGCACTTTCCATCCCTGCCAGAGGCATCTGAGGCAGTGTGAGGCGTCCCATTTGAGTGGGGTACTTTGTCTTTATCAGGTTCTTGAACACTGGCTGAGAAATCAAATGCTTCAAATGCTTTTTCATGCCGGACACCATCCTCTGCTGCTCTCTGTCGTCCTCCTTATCCCTCCCTTTGCCTGCAGACAGAACATTCAATTGTTAGATCATTCCAAAATGAAGTGAACACATCGCAGTGGGCTTGTAGTCACTGGCATGCTCCTGTTTGTTCTCACCAATTAAGACATCATCATCCAGGTCCAGTTCCATGGCCTCTGCTGCTTTTATGAACCAGGAGTTGTTTTGCTTCTGCCGGTTGTTGTAGTACTCGATCTTTTCTACTTTCCTGGCCAGGTTTACACGCTCCTGTGGACACAAGATGACCCATCAATGAACTGCAAATTTGAAAAAAATTCAGGCAAGATGTAAAGCTGCAAGATCTCACCTTGATGGCGTCCATGCATTTGCTTTCAACAGGAAACATCGGAATCTCTTCATCCTTTCCAAGCGTCTTGTAAATCTTTTTGAAATTCATCATGTCGTCTGGACATGTTAGCAGCAGGCTGAGCCCCTCTTTTGTGGCTCTTGCTGTTCTGCCACTCCGGTGGACATAAGTCTCAGACGTCCTGGGAACCTGGTTGCCACATGATTTATTAGGCTGAGTTACGTCAGGTGGAAAGGTACACAGAAGAGAACCTATCATTGGGAAACATTTTATAATGTTTGTTTGTCAATGATGATTTGATTGATACTTGATACTTAGCTGAATGTAGTTTGTAATGTCTGGGAATCTAAAAAAAATTCAATGTCAGAACTTCCACGAGCAACCGTCTTGATTTTCTATGCTTGTCAGAAGCTGCTTTGTCTTAAAAGTTTTTGACCAACGAAAAACACTCACCGAACATCCATGCAGAACAGGCGTCTATTGCAAAACTTCATTGGTTTACAGACCAATGACAGACTGAAATCAGATCTAACATTTGAGCACATCTGGCTGACATTTAAACTAAAATAATGTTTGAATTTCTTCTTAATCTGAAATGAAATTCAACATTCAGAAAGAGAAGAAATATCCATTTGATCACTGGGCCTTTGTAAATGGTCTCACTTAATTTGCCACGGGCACTTTGGTTCAGGATGTCTTTTACATTCGGATATTTGGAAGCCACTTCATTTCTAATGACATACCTGATAATGAATGACATGCTGAACGTCTGGGATGTCAAGTCCTCGTGCTGCCACATCGGTAGTCAGCAAAACGCAACTGTGAATGAAATAACATCTAACTGCCAATCCTGTAAACGTGAGTCTCAAGTTTTGGGAAGCCAGTTGTAATCTCGGATTAAATCATGGTCAATTCAACCAGCAGATGACAGCCTGACTGTGCAGAGACTCACCTCTCCCGCTCTGCAAACCTTTCCAGGTTTTTAAGACGCTGCTTCTGGTGCATGTTGGCATGCAGGGTTAGGGGATTACAGTTCAAGATCACTAGCAGAGAGTTCAACCTCTTGATGCAATCGATACTGTTGGCAAACACCATGGTGCGCCCAGCATACTGGAGCAGGAAATAGTAGAGGAAAAAGTCTTTCTCCTCTTTCTGACAGTGGATCTGCATCTCAGTCAGGGTCTCCACTGTTGCTTGCTTCCTTGTCAGATCAATGACCTTTGGCTTGGACTTTATTCCCACTTTCTCCATGAGAATCCCCACCTTGTCCCTTCTTTCCACATGTTTCTTCTTCTGCAGCATGCGATTAGGCAAGCTGTGCACAATGGTCAGCGTGGCAGAGAACACAAATGTTTGCCTCTTTGGATTGAAGTGTGTAGTGCTCAGCATCTCCAGCAGACACTCGAGCTCTGCAAAATGGCCTCTTTCTACCATACGATCAGCCTCGTCAATGACCAGGCACCTGGATTCAAAGGATTAGAGAAAGTCACTGGCATGGGTTCATGAGCACCTGAACCTAGGTGAATATTTGTCACATCTCTTGCATTCCTCATGTTGATTGAGTGTAGACAGAAACAGGGAGCGGGTCACCGATTTCAGACCAACGTTCAGGTCATGGTAATGCGTAAGATTTGAAATGCAGCGTTAAGTTTACATTAGTACTATTTACATAGATCTAGGTGTATCCCAATATTGGCTCCATGTTTTTTTTTTTAAATTATATATCACATGTACTGCAATCTCTGCTGTTCTCCTGACTGAGTAGCCTATTTCAGAGGAATATATCTAGGATAACAACCAGATTCAAAGGAAAAGCAACCCTGGTTATCACTGGAGCTCCATAAAAATGCACATCTTTACGAAGAGGTGGCGAACTGGCTTAATAACTAAAGAGCCAGGATAAATTAAAAATTTCTGTGAAATTTAAGAAAATACTACTATAAGATCATTCCCATCAGTCAGTCTTTCCATCTGTACCAGTAACAGGTCATTGCTGTTATAACCTATGCTAAACCAATTGAACCTGGGTCATTGTAAACCCATGGAGTAGAATGTACCTGAGTTGCCTGAGATTGAGCAGATGTGGGTGTCTCTCCTTGATCAAGTCCCACAGACGTCCAGGGGTTGCGATGATGATCTCCGGCCTGCGCTTCAGCATCCGCCTCTGTTTCTGCTGTGCCATTCCACCTACCACTATTGCCGTTTTGATATCTGCACACAAATAATATTTTTGATAAAAAGGACTGTAAACCAGGCACCACGAGGACACAATATGACTTCAAATACTTTGATAGCTAAACAGTGGGCCAACATGTCAATGGCTGCCATGATAGTATTTATCTGATGGTATTAAATAATAAATATAAATAAATAATTTATACATTTCTGTTCAACTTATTGTAATATAAGTTGATAAAAATCACAGAGTCTTAATTGGCCACAGCAAATCAACCTCCTCCACCTAACTCTATTTACTGTATCTTCTCCTCTCACACCAAATAATTTCAAAATAACTTGTCCCCTTTCACTTTTTCCATAAACCTTCTCTTTGGTCTTCCTCTAGGCCTCTTGCTTTCTGAACATTGATATGAAAATTGTGAAAAAGAATCATGAAAGCAGAGAAAAGAGGATTAGAACAAGGTTTTTCAAAATGAAATCAGATACCAAGAGATGAATCAGTGATCACATTTATATTTACTTACGGAGCAGTGTTGCTGCTCAGTAGACTGCTCTTTTTCTTTTAATTTTTTTTTTTTTTACCGCATGCAAATTTTGCACAATCCAAACTTTGCACTTTCACCTGATATGCTTGACTTGTAGGCATGCTCATTCTGAATTATCGCCTTGATATTATTCAGAAGTTTTTTTTGTTGCATTCTTATTTAATCTTACTTTTATTATTCCATTACTTTTAATTTATTATCCGTCTACTGCACATCTCTCACACATATCTATTGCACTATATCTGTATTGCTGCAACTCGCTGTCTACTGGGCCTCTTGAAACTCATTTTGTTCCATTCTCCCAGAGTGAAATATCAATAAGAGCCCTTGAATCCATTGAATCCTTGATCGATTATTGATCAAAAAGACAATATATCCATGCATTCTGATGTAACGTAACACCTATCATACCCACTTAACATTTCTAAAGATTAGTGTATTTTAGGATTGTAAAGTAGCTGTCTTTTGCTTTTTTTTTTTTAAACATAATATTAACAAATCATTTAATCAAAATCAAAATGGTTACCACAGTGACTACGCGGAATTATGTACGTTTTGTTTTCATTTGGAGGATCGGGACATTCGTCCATATGACAATATTTAAATCAAGCACTTACCAGTGAATCTTGCGATAGCATCAATGTGGTGCTTGACCTGCACGGCAAGCTCCCTGGTGGGAGTGAGAACCAGGCCGAGCAGAGGCTGACCACGAGTCTCCTCTTCTGTTTCAGCAGGGGGGTCAAAGTCAAACTCTGCATTATCAATTACTTGCACACATCCAAGCTTTTCACCACTGCAACCCTCAGCCTCACTGGCATCTTCATCTGAGTCCCCTTGACTCTCCCCAACAACACTTCCTGCATCCTCTTCCTGAGGTGTTGTTTCTTCCTCCTGGTCCTGCTCTGATAGAAACCCAGAGCTACCAGCACTACCATAATTCGTGGAGTCTTTGACAGATGGCAAATAAATACTCTCCACCTGGGAGGGATCCCCCACTTTACCATTTAATGTGTCTTCTAGGCATTTCTTCCACTCCAGGATCACATGGATCATGGGAATACCAAAAGCCAACGTCTTCCCACTTCCTGAAACAGAAAACCATACAACTGCATAAGCAGTGACAATGTGGAAATGTGGAAATATATTATTGGTTAAAACATCATTGTACCTGTCTCAGCTGCCCCCAGTATATCCATGTGATCTCGGATAGCGGAGGGCAACGCCAGGGCTTGGATAGGGGTGGGTGACACAAATCCTAGGCTGCTCAGGGCCTTCAGCACTTCAGGGGGGACAAACAGGTCTTTCCATGCACTAACGTCAGCATTATGGACATCAGAACCAGAAAGTACAGTGTTCGTCCAATTTTTGGGCTTTTTTGGAGGATTCCTCACTTCAGATAGAGTTGATTTTTCTTTTCCCACACCCCCCACTTGAGATGGCCAGTTAGAGGTTGGAGTTTCACCAGTTTCCTTTTCTTTCAACTCCCTCTGTTTTTTTTTCTTTTTCACCTTATGTTTTGTAGGTTTCTGCTCGGGTTGCGAGGCAGTAGCTGTTGAAGTATTTGAGGATTCTTCTTTAGGAGTTACATCAAACCCTTCCTTTTCTCCTGCCTCACCTTTTGTCTCCTCTACAGAAACACTTTCTACCTCCACTGTTTCTGTGACATTCAGTTTCTTAACTTTCTTCTTCTTCTTTTTGGCTTTTTTCTTTGCAGGCTCAGGTGTGTTGTTTCCGCTCTCTGCAGCAGCAGCGACCTCCTCTCCGTCTCCTCCAGCACTTAACTTTCGTTTTTTACGCTCCTTTTCCACAGCCTTTTCAGAGTCCACCAACTTGTAGCTTGTCAGCTCCTCGAAACACACCAGTCCTTCGAGGCCCTCCTCGGAGAAGAGGGTGGGATCCAGTTCCACTGACTTCCACAGGCCCTTTGCGTGGATGCACGTTTTTCCAGGCTTGTGTTTCCTGACGAACACACGCTTGTTTTTCATCTTTTTTGTCTTCATTTTCTCCCTCAAACACTGCCCGGGCCAAACTTGGAGGTCAAAAGCCAGACGTTAAGAGTGAGGGTGCGAATTCTCCCGTCATCGAACGGAGCGCTTTACCGAACGTTAACACTCGCTGGGTCACGTACAAGTACACACACACACACACACACACACTGAACGGGAACACAAAAAAGCGGAAAACCTCCCTTGAATGGCGAAGTTTCCCGTGAAGTCAGAGCTCGCGTGAATATTACTGCTTCCGCACACGACACGAGGGCGCAGCCATGACAGTGAATGTCACGTGATTTGAAAAAACTTTATTGCTCCAACAACTGAAACAGGACGTCATTGGTTGAGAGACCCGAGACCAGAGGTCCTTTGCTGGGGATACGCTACATTTTCCACATTTATGTCTAAAATTAAAAAGGTCAGTTTGAATAGTTTGTGTGCATGATTGTAATCCAATTGACAGACAATGTTGACATTGTCTCTGGTTTCAATTGATAAGGCATCTTTACAAATGACAGTGGCAGACCGACTGGACATTAAACATGCTACAAATTGAAAAAAAACCGTGTGTATTATTTGAAGATCTTAGTATTGAATACTTAGCATCCATCCATCCATCCATCATTTGTCAACCACTTATCCTGCTCTTATATTCACAGGGAATGCTGGAACCTATCACAGCTGCCATTAGGCGAGAGGAGGCATACACCCTGGCTTTTACTTGCAGAGCCCTCTCTTCAGAGAGGAAGAATTATATATTTGTAATTCCAAACCATGATCAAATTGTTTTATTTAGTAGAGAATTGTTAAAAATGTGTCCCAGCCAAAATGGCAAGAGAAAGAGCTAGTGACAACTCTTCTATACCGAATATCTCTTACTTGGGCCTTTTTAACATTGTGGGGATGCTTAGTTGCTCTTTAAATAAAACAGAAACACACTGTCATGTCAAGTCTTTATTAATACGGATCATAAGTGGCAGAGAAGAGCGTTCGAAGCACCTCAAGGTTTCAGATAAATGATTTCATTATTGCCGGGCTTGTATAAAGAAGTGTAACTAAACAGTGCAGTCAGGATGGCTAGTTTTTTGTAGGGTCAATCACCCTGCCCATGAACAGCAGACAGTTTGTGGCTTCATGGTATATGAAAAAGAAAAATGGTTTGTTGACAATGAAGGTTCTTGGTAAGGAGTATGTAGTAATGCCAATCACTGTGACAGCCGCCGCAATGGTCCCTGTCTCATCCACCTCAATGGCAGCCTTATGCAGTACCTGTCCAAAGCACACAACTTGTTATCTGCTGGCTGTAGTTTCAAAGGGCTCCATAAGCACAGTTGTATTAAGAACCAACCTCTGACACTTTCAGACCTTTGTCCTTACTCAGCCTTGTCAAATTTGCTGAATTGCTGAAGATGCTGACAAAACCCATATCTGGTAGAATATCATGCAGGAAATATGACTGTTCCATCTTGAATTTGGGTAACTTGATTTCCAGCTTGCTACAAACAAGATAACACAACATAATCAGAGTAACCCCTAACCGATTACGCTGATGTGGGGATATAACCGTTTTATTATCCATTCTTTCATGCTGGCCATTGAGGTCAATTCTACAGAGGTCCAAGAAGAACACATGAAAATTGTGCTTCTCCTCTGATCCATTGTTATTGGGGACATTTTTCAGCAACCTTCTGGAGCAAATGTCTAATGTCTAGAGCAAAAAATGAAAAAAATCAATGAATTGAAATAAAATTGGAGGCACAGTAAACAAAAAAGAAACCTACTTTACTTCTAACTTCTTGATCCAGCCAAGAAACTTCTCTGCACTGATCTCATCCTCTATTGCAGTGTAGTCTATCCCATTGTTGGGCAGCAGGATGAGCATTGAAAAACCTTCCAGATATGGCAGTTTTAGCACTCTGGCACCAAGTGAATGATCTTCCATTGAGTAGAACTTGTCCTCTTTAAACATCATTGGTACTTGCACAATATTATAGTTGTCAATATAGAAGGGGGCATTCACTGTGTAATTCGCATTAAAAGGCATGTCCCAACTCCCTGTGGAGGATACAGTAGGGAAAATATGATTATGTCAGTTCAAGGTGAAAGGTAGGAAGACATTCAAGAGTTATAATATCTACAGGAGAACTTACCCTGGAAGAAAATTGTGTTGACAAACATAAGTTGAGTCTGTGGATCAAGAGAGGAAATAATTTCCATCACTTTTTTCTTTGTCTGATGCTTTACATAGTCATTGATGAAAGTGATACTCCGATTTGTATCTGAAAAGTCAACACTTTTAATGCCTGCATGAAAAAACTCCGTAATTTGATCCCCAAATGTTTTTTCTAATTCAATATCTGTGTGGACAAAGACGGCCATGTTTTGTTCAAGTTTCACTGTTCCATTCTGTGTTATGTTCTCTTGAAGCTTTTGGAACACTCTTGGAATGAATTCAGCCTGAATATCTTGCATCAACTGATCCAAGTTGAGTCCCTTCAAAAGTTCTTCATATGTGTCACCATTGGCAGCCAGTGAAAGAGCAGCAAAAGTCTGAGACACGCTCAGAGGTGAGAAAAATATGTTTTTGTCATGGTAACTAGATATTTTTCTGAAAAGTCTCATAGCAAAGTCCATGTTTTTGTAAGAGAGATCCAAAACGACAGCTCTTGGAAGTTTTGCTTGGTTGATAGGGGGGAAAAAAAAAAAGCAAATTAGAATGGAAATGAACCCCATCTTCGTTTCGTGCCACATCATAACTTCTGCCTGGATTGGGTTAGGTACACAACCTGAATCATGAAGACATTAACATGATATAAGACATTATCCGGCATCAACAAACACAAACTAACGTAATAGCAAAAGAAAAGGTAGGTTGTTTACTTATAGTACCTAATTTTACAGTTTATTTCTCCACAAAACAATTGAAACTAATTGATGTCTTCTCAAAATGGTCATACTTACCAGTCAGCTTGGGCTGGATGTGTATGAAAACACAATTGTTTGGGGAAACAAAGTACAAGTGTGCTTTGAGTGTTACATATTAACCATGACATACAGACCATTCGTCACATCTGCCCCTGCAACCTCCAACGCTTCACTTCTTGCCATGTGACAGTCTCTTTCTGAATTCAAGTGTGCATCTGAGTGACTGGAGACAGATGTGTTTGTGTGAGTATGTGGTGCAGACATGAAGCTGATTCACTCAGTGTGCATGGAGTTACACATGTGAATTGTTCAATGCTGGAATGTTGACAGAAGTAAAAGAACTGTTTCATCCTTCACTCTGTTTGTTAGTCAGGGAGGCTTGGTTACTCTGCTTGTTGGAAAACTCTCCTGGAGTCAGAGGAAGCCACAACAAATTACTTTATCGGAGTACTCAAATCTTTTACATGTAAAGTATACACTTCAAGAGATGTACAATAATTCAAAGATTTTAACTTATTGATCCTAATTGGCAAAGCCTTAAAACGTGACAAAAAATGCGCAATCAGCAGGTTGTTAACATAAACAATACCGTTCATCTTTTCTGGCATTACTCTCCGTTACTAAAGGGTAAAGAGACGAAGAGCGGCATGGTCAAAAACAGTCTCAGAATAAAAATTAATCCTTGTGTCTCTGTTTAAGATAAGAAATACAAGAAATAAGAAAAATAGGACTCATTAAAAACACCTCAGAGAGAAACCAAAAAGCCTAAACACGTGACCTGTGGTCTCTGAACAATTTGGAGAATAATGGCTTTAAAAATTAATAAATAAGATTGAAAAAAAATCAGGAAATAAGTAGCCCAACATTATGTGTTTGTAAATCTGTCCATCAGTTTGCTCTGGTTTCCAAAGAAATGAAATCTCTAAGGCTGAGTATTCACATTGTCTCTGAACTTCAGTGTCTTTTCATTAGGGTATCGTATTACAAAAATAACTGAAATCCTTTTTCTTCTTCTGTACAGAATCGTAGGACATTTGGTTTCTAGTGTCCTTGTGTATAAAACTCTATTATATTCATTGCACTCAATTTCCATTGTATTTTTAGTTGTAGACAGTATACTTCATGAATCTTCATCTGCCTGTATGAGTACATTGCTGTACTTTGTTTGACCACCCCCAGTTACTCTGTTGATCTCCACCCTCTAATTCGGCTCAATAATCCATAAACGCAAGTCTGACTTACTTTTCCCCCTGCCAGCAATTAAAGCACTGAAGAGCTGATATCACATGGCACTCAATAACTGCCCATTAAATCTAAAAAGAAATGAGACATAAGAGAATATTAGAGGGTGCAAATGTTTTAATCTGGGATCATAACCTAATACAACGGAAGAAAGAATGTGCTGTTGTAACAAATGTATAACAACATGATGAATTAGTAGTTACTGTAAGAATGTAGAGTGTGAAAAAGAGGTAACATAAAGAAAAACAAACAAACTTGCAAACTTGTTTCCAAAATGCATTTTCAATGGAGCCAAAGGAACAAAAGGAAATGAAGATTGATTGAAATTCTATGTAAGAATCCTGGTCATTAGCCTGCACATATTGAATTTTACATCCAAAACATTTGTGAAGACATGGTTTTAAAACTATTTCTGTGCAAAACTGAAAATATTAGCCATTACTTATAAGCTTCATGAAAACACTATTCAACTATTTCATTGCTCTGATGTGGTCTTTGGGTCTCGGAATATACTCGAACAAGGTTACATTACACTTTCTCAAAATAACCATGATAATGGTATCCACAACAACCTTGATGCCAAAGAATGTATGCTCAGCTACTGTGAGAATAACTGCTTGGAGGTTTAACTGGAATGCATAGCAGTGCAATTTCAGCACAATTTCAAAGGCTCTTACAAAATCAAAATGAAAAATATTTTAAAATCAAGTATTTTACCCAGCAAAGGGAATATATGAAAATAAAACAAATGTTTTTAACAGGCATTCAATAAGATAAAATCCATACACTGAAATGCTGTTTAGATTGACAGGATGTATCAGCTCCTCTGATCCATACGGTCAATTAAATGATCGAGAAGGGGCTCGTTATTCATCACCTTTTAATGTAGTGGTTGTAAGCACTGTAATTCTAAATATAGGTTTCTCTAATCATATTGCTTTAAGTGTTAAAAAAGCCACAACATCAAAATATGCTGCTGTTGACATACCTTGGTTGTTCATGAAAAAATAAATTACACAACATTAAATGACCTAAATGTTAGAGTTGGCTGAAAGATACTTCGGCACGTGAAAGCAAGTAATTTGCATGTAAGAGTGGGGTCCAGGACCACTTTATCTGGCAAACAAAGCCAAGTCCCATACAAAGGTAAGAGGCTCTCCCCTCTGTTGAACCTTTGCCTGTGACCTAATCATCATCCCATGCACAAATGACCAAATATGTGCAATCACTTCCAAAATAGTAAACTGCTTTGTATGCTGATGATACTTTTTCCCATCACCTTCAAAGGAAAAGGAGAATAATAAAAATAAAATAAAAACAAAAATCCTATAATAGAAATAGAAGGCGTCATCGTAAAAGGGGAAATTGCAAACATAGATTAACTGCATCATGTGCTCTGGGGTCATCTTCTTCCCAGCCTCAGGGGCTGACAGAGTTGGATTAGACAAACTGCTGCCTTTTCTTTGCCAGTGTCTTCTCTACAGCCTGTCAGCGAACCGGGGGAACTGCGTCAGCCTCCTGACTGTCCATATGTTCGCATGTGCAAAAGGTTTGAGGAAGGAGTGAAACTACCCAAACGGGGTGGTCATTCCAGGCAGCCGTTAAACAATGTAAGCATCTGTTTCACAACTTCACTGGCTTGGCTTTTGTTGTTGGGTCCTCTCAATGCCAGTGTTCTCTGAAGACAGACCACCAGGAAAGAGAAAATGAGTCTCTTTCATCCAGCCTTTATACATTCAGTAATTATATGTGTTCAAATGCAGAAAAAAAAAAAATCATGAATGGTCTTACCTGAGCCGCCTGTCGATGCTGCGTTTGGTTGGTGAGGAATGTTTGAATGAATTTGGCGCTGCTGCCTAATCAGTCAAAAGGAAGGATTTTTGAACATTGACATTCTTTGTGATTTTGGAGGTTAAAGTAAAATCATACACAAAAGTGCATTCATGTGCATAGTACACACTATACTTTGTCTTCTACATCAATATTTCAATAAAAACTCTAGTAGTGGAGTGTAACATTTCTAAGGCCACACAGTTTAAGGTAATCAATAAGCCTATGACTGAACCAACCGATCAAAGTAGGCCTGTCTCCTCCTCCTCAATTCCTCGGCTGTGAGTGTTTCATTTTGGCCCTCTTTTTGCCCTCCTGCAGCACTTCCAGCTACTTGGCTCTCTGACCTCACACATCCCACTGCAGATTCTGAAGATGTATTGCTCATTACAGCTCCTATAACACGATAAAACAGTCAGTTGAAAAAACAATGATTGTAAACATACGGTAAAGAAAAATATTTACAGTACACATACGTCATTATAATTACCATAAGCCTGTGATGAAATAGTGATGGTTAAACTTTAGCAGCGGCAAGTAATGGTGATTATTTCATAGTCATTGTTTTACCCTGCATGCTAAGCTGGATGGCTCTTCGAAGATCAGCTTCCTCATCCTCTACATCTATATCCTGTCTGCTGAGTGCCAGAGCTCTCTTCAACTCTACGTCTTCATCCACAGCATCATTCTCCAAACCAAAGTTCATTTCTGTCTGGCCCAGAGCTGCTCGTTTGCTGCAGTTGTAGATGAAAGCAAAGCATTTGTTTTAAGCAATATGAAACAAATAACACACCTGAATTTGATAGAAATCTGAATTTATGGTACCCTGCACTCGTTTGGGCCTCATCCTCTCCAATAAGTCTGGGGCGTTGCTGCTGTTGTACTCTCATGATCCCGAGAATCTGCTCTGCTTCACAGTCTGGTAGATTTCCTTGAATTACAAATATGGAATAGCCTGTACAAATACAACATCTGTAAGTCGTTTTTGCTTAAAAAATGAACAGAAAAAAATAGATGTCTTAATGCCAAATTACATGTACATAACACTACCTTCCTGTTGTAACTGTGCAAGGAAAAGGGCCAAATAGGTGTCTGATATTAATTCTGGGCCAGTCAACAGCGAATTAAGGTTAAACCACTGCAATGAAAGTCAACGTTTTAGTAAATTAAGTATCACTTTAATAAATGATGCATGAAGTGACATTTTTCCAACCTGCTGTCCCAGTTTACGTATAGTAAACCAGTGCTCCTTGTAGTTGCAAATAAATGCTTTCTCATTTCTGAAACATTTAAGAAAAAATGTGGATAAGAGCTAAAGCAGATGGGAGTAACAAAAACATACAAATTTGCCAAAGAAACGTTACATTGGATTAATCATCAGGCTCTGGTATTCTCGGCTGTTGAACAGGATTAGCTCCAAACCCCACACTCTGAGAGCGCTGCTAATGACCTGGAGACATTATATAGAACACACACACAAAAAAAAAAACTCAATTCCCAATAATTATTGGGCTTTTATTCAATAAAAGTTAAAGTAAAACTGAATCTTTGGAGCTCACTTGTATCGAAAAGAAGCCACTGTCATCCATGTTTCCCGAGGGTTGCTAAAAGCATTCATGGAGCATAAATTTAAACACTGTCTGGTTCCAACATGTCTAAAGAGGCTGTAGGGGCAACAAATTAACATTCTCACCTGTAAAAAGGTCCTGTACTCCTCACTGCCCATGCCTCCCTCCGCCATCCTCATCCTCTCTTCTTCATCAAGCTGATGAGCAATAGAGGACAAATCCACAGGAGTGAAATACTCACCCTGTAGCAGGTTGTTGAGGCAATGCTGGGCGCAGAGCGAGCCCTCCTGCTACAAATAAGAGAGTAATCAATGCGAAAATACAGGTGAATTTTATACTTCGGATGTAATAGCGCGACTCAAGCTCCCCAAACGAGTTAGCTTTACGGACACAGGATGAGCTGGTGGTTAAACTGTGTACAATCGTTCAGCGACAACTGTTCCATACTTTACTGACTGACTTAAGTTAAACTACAACATTACCTGCCCTCCAACTCCTTTGTCAGTCAAGACAGCAGTGGACGTAAGCAATACGGCGTGACATCAAGTAACGTTCGAGCACACAGATAAACACAATCGTTTGAGGCAGTCCAAAAGTTATCATTCCTCAACGAAAGGAAACTTTACATCATTTCTAACAGTTACAAGAGCACTTAGCAGTTACCCGACAGGCTACTAATTTAGCTAAACACCAGTTCAGATTTGTTAATGCCCGTTGGAAAACATATGCAACGACTAAGGAACCGTTTGCATACCACCCGGACTTTTCGAAACACAGAGGTTTTTTTTCCTGTTGCTTAATGTCTTTTTTTCGTTTAAACTTACCTTCTCATGAAATATGGCATCCATACTGAGTTTTCTGTCAAACACTCAACTCTGACCTATAGCCCCACTGTGTTCGTTACGTCACTCCTAGGAAAGCCGAGAATACTGAGCAGCGCCTATCAGCGGTTGGGTCCCCATCTAACGCCAGTCGCGTTCAAAACTTTGGCAATTTTCGATTTTAATGCACGACAGATACTCTCAAACGTATGTGTGCGATATTTATCGACAATGTAATCAGTTAAAGACATGTCACTTCAGCATGGTACGTGTCATCCATTTAGTTCAAAATACACTGATTCACCACATCAGCACCTAGGACTATGGCTGGGAAACTGCGCCACCACGAAGTCCACTGTGCTGTTGCGTTTTGTTTGCACACCGCGTATTCGTAGTGGCAAATACTAACAGAAGCACGCACACAATTGAATAGTTTAAGGTGGCAAATACTAACAAAAGCCCGCACACGATTTAAATTACTTTTGTGTTGTCCAGAAAAATATTTTCGCACGTATTGCCTGATAACGTATTTTAGCATTCAGGTTCAGAACGATCCCTTAGCGACACTTCCTTCTTTACGGCAAATGGAATATGGCGGCGAGGGAGAAATCGCTAGACGGACTGCAGATCGCCAAGGTATGATTTACCAACAGCCGACCCCACTGACAGTGGACCCTGGGAGTCGGGGATTAAACCCCAAATTACGGGGGTTCAGTAACATGTGAAATATAATTTGGTGGTACAGGGGAAGGTTGTTATACCTCTAAAGCTAGCAGTAACTGCGAGTGCATATGCTAGCAACCTAATCGGTTCGAACGTCTCCGCTGTAGCGTTATTAATGCTCACAAACAGTCACTGTTTACATTAAGTTTTTGAGTCACTACGCCTGGTACTGCCGCTAATTCATGTCCTTGTTCTTCTTGTTGTGGGGGTTGCCTTTCTCCAAACGTTGAAACATGAATTGCCCCGAGTTTACAACATTAAGCCCCGCGCCACGACTCATATTCAAAGCCCCGACCCTTAACAACAGGTATCGTTCTCCATATTAAAGTAAAACTGACTTATGTCGAAGGTTCTTTATTACATTATGGTTTCGCACGTAATAAAGTCCCTTCTAGGTGGATGGGAGGTTAAAGGAATGCAGCAAATCAATTACAGAAATAGTTATTGTATAAAACCTCAGATGTTACTTGACATCTGCCTGAAGTAGCCCGTCTCCATCTTCTGAGGTGACGTTTGACTGCAGTCTGCATCCATGGAGTGACATTGTTGCCAGCTCTAAGTTGCTTTCAAACACGTTTTTCATGCCAGTTCCCATTAAATGTAAATGTACATTGGGCCCCCAGCAATCCTTTAGTCTCAGAGAACCCCTCTCGTTATTATATATTTTTTCATCTGTCCTATTCTGCGCCATTGTGTTATCATAGTCTGTCTTTAAAGTTTTATATTTTTTTTGCCTTGGCTTCATTACAATGATCACAAAGAACTTGTGTATAATTTCCTATCGATGAGATTACTGTACTCAGTCCAACAATGCCTGCCTCCACCAACAATTCACCTCTCCACTCTCAGGCCTTCCCCTCTGACTTGGATTAAACTTTTTTGGAAGCTTCATTGGCTAGTTGTTGTTATGTTTTATTTCCAATGAAGTCAAATGAAATTCACCCTTTTCCCTTGGTAACTTCTCTTGAGTTTGATAACAGTAACTTTTAGAGCAGATCCTAACGGCCCTGGGGATGTACCCGATACTTGTAACTGCTAGCACAGAATAATTTTAGAGCACTATGTTGCTCCAGATCACCTTTTTCACTCAATTCTAATGCCATCAAGATACTAAACAGCTTGTTGGCCCACATACAATCAGATATTCTTTTGCCAAATGAGTCTTGATAGCTAAGAACAAGACCTGCTGCTCCTGTGATCTATCTTACAATTCTATGTTCAAATTGTAAATTTCTATGTGTCCGAACTCCTTAACAAAACCAAACCAAACCTAATTTTCATTCCTTCTTTGTTTCTAACCATCACTGCTGCACTTCCTTGTCTGGATAGCTATCTTTATATCCTCTTAAGCAATCCAGTATCCAGTAATCAGCTACCAATTGCTTGCAAATTTAATGGCATTTAACATGCTCAGAGTGCACATACAGGGACAGCATGCACACACTTAACTGGTCCTAAGCTGACTCTTATGGCCTGTGCTTTCATGGAGGTATAAAACTGGTATACCTGTTGATCAATAACCTCCATCATTGCTAGCCAAGAGTAAAAATATACTTGGAAAAATAAAAAAAATCAACTTCATTGCAATTGTCTCTGTAGATTTAGGTGACCCTCTCTGAGTTTTTGTCTCGTAAACTCCCCTATCATTCCCCACTCTTCATCCCGCCTTCAACTTCATCTATGAATGGTGATCTTCCCATCCCTATTCATGGATAGCTATTTATACAGATTTTATTTATCATGATTGAGAGTGAAGTTCAATTCTTTGCTCTCCCCTGAGAAGTAGTATTCTCTTCTTCCTTTTTTTTTTAGGATATCTGACTGTATCTTCATTAGACCCGTTCTAACATTTAAAGGACATTAGGGACCCCCTTCACCTTTTCCAGGTGAAGTCCTTCATTTTCCACCCAAGTGATATTCTTAACTCTCCCATTCAGAAATGAGCTTTTCACTTGAGCTTTAATCCTTGGGGCCTTTGTTTTCAAGCATTGTTTAATTTCTTCGTTTTTCTGCCGTCTTCAGTTAAACTGCTAGAGATCTGCACCATAAGAGTGCTGGCTATTAATGTGGACTTTTCCTTATTATTATTTTTTTTTACATCACTGAATTCTCAATCACACAACACTGTATTGCTCTGGTCTCTCCTGTCCCCTCATCTTTTATAATTCCCGAAGCCAGACTTACTTATCTTATGCCTTGCTTGCATCACAGTACTTTCCTCTGCATCCCTGTTCTTTCTTTATTATACCCCTTACCGCCGTCTAAGGTGTTTTTTGAGTAGTTAAAGAAATTTTCCGTTTTTTTTTTTTTTTAATTGAACTATTACTTGTGGCAGGTGGGGGGCCTTTCTGTGTGGCGTTTGCATGTTCTCCCTGTGTCTGTTTGGGTCTCCTCCGGTCCCTCCAGTCTCTCCAGTTTCCTTCCACAGTCCAAAACATGCAGGAGGTTAATTGGAATATATTGAAGAAATAGCCCAGATGTGTAAATTAGAGGGTGAATGGTTGTTTGTCTCTATATATGACTGGCCCAAGGTGAACCCTGCAAATTTAAATGTGATCATTTAATCAATATTCCACTTCTACCAGTGATTTACCTTCGTATTTCGGAATTGATTTTAATGGAGCCAATATTATTCCTTTTTAATTTACCTGTGTTGGGATTCTAAATCAAGTTGTCCAGTCAATGGACAAACATTCCTTTCTCCTCCGCTTAGGAAAGTATTCCTATTCATCTTCCTGAAAACCGCTCTCCAACACCACTTTCAGAGGGGATTGATATTAAAATACTAACTTTACCCCGTGTGGGATGAGTATCACTTCAATTGTTTGCAATTGAAAACTTTTCAATTAGATTAATGCCATAATTTCAATTCACTGTATTCTAAACAGTCACTCCACGTCCTTCCATGGCATTTTGTCCGGGTCTTCAATAGACATTGCAGAATTGTCTTGTGACCAGAAATATACAGTTCCAATATCCCCACCCAATATTTCTTGCATTGACCAAAGCTACTGCCAAAAGTCCTGGTGTCCACATATCTTCCAAGGACAGCCTTAAAACCTGAGGTTGCGTGATGTCCAGGACTGTGAGCTCATGCAACCTTTTAATCAGTATTAATCCGTTCCAATAGATTTTACTTGATTTAAAATCATAATGTTTCAGAAGATGTACTATCAGCACCATTTACACATTATGTTTATTTATTCTTCTTTAACCTTTTTCTACTACAAATGTATCCTGCATTCTCCATGTCAGTGTAGTATCACAGTTAACTACATCAAATCAAAAGCACTCCTTTCTCTCTAGATTGACTATTCCTGATAGTCTTCTTCTTAGAAAAACGTAGCTTTTGTTGTTTTTAAAGTTTTTTTTTTTTTTTTTGTTTCACACTTCCAGGATTTTTCTGAGCAACATTTCAACCCCTTTACTGTAGGATCATCTATAGCCACAAAATCATCTCCTTTGAAATATTTACTGTTGTTTCAACTCTCCATATTGAACATGTTTATTTAGACTTGAGTCATACAAACTACATAATATATTCTAGAATGAACCATGCAACCCAGACACAAGGCAACAAGGACAACATTCAACATTTGTTGATAAATATATGGCTCTGAATCAAGTTTGGACAAAATTATCTTCTGAAAGATAATAAAACACAACTTTCATCGACATAAGTTAACACCATGAAGCACACTATCAAATATTGGGACATAGAAGAAAAGCAAATTAGTTTGAGTGGTAGCATGACATATGTGGGTCATTGCAAAACAGGTCATTTTCTCCTGTTGCTTTTCAGGAATGGCAGGAGGCTGCAGACCTCAGAGCAGACCTGCTCCGCTACCTGAAAGTCCATGTGCCAAAGATCTTTTGCCTGAAGAAGGAGTTCACCCCTCAAGAGGAAGATGAGCTCATGCAGAGCCGCATACTCCTTCCTCTGGAGTGTTTTCTCTTTGGAGAGGATCCTCAAGACGGTCTGGAGAAGCTCAAACAAGGCACAGCATCTTCCCAGCTCTGTGGACGTGTTTTGAAAGAGGGGGAGACTGTCTACTCTTGCAGGTCTGAAAAGATAGTCCGACCTTATGGAATAAATAAGAACGCTTGGCAAAATTACAGATAGTAATGCCCACATGGAAATGCATGCAACAGTGCTCTTACTGAAGTTAAGTCAGTATCAGGAAGTATCAAAATAATTTCCAGCCCTCGTTAAAGCTGGGGTTACTGAAAAAAATATTAAGTGTTTGAAGATAATGGCAAGGACTCACAACTTCTAAGTTCAAAAATAATGTTATAAGACGAAACTCAAACTTCATGCTGTTTTGAGTTGCTTATAACTTAATTCATAGGCAGCACAGAACTGTACATAAATGCAGTGGCAGTTGACGTCTCTCTAAAAATCCCTCTTCACTAATTGCAGAGATTGTGCAATCGATCCCACTTGTGTGCTGTGCATGGACTGCTTCCAGGATAGTGTGCACAAAACTCATCGTTACAAGGTTTGTGTATTTTCCAGTTTACTCTACTTTTTTTCCAATAAAAAAATCAGCTTACAATGTGTCATCTAAGTGTTGGTTGACAGATTTTACTTCGCCAATAAATCACTGAAAACCATCAGTTCCCTGTATTTGGTAAATGTCGTAAATCTTTGTTTAAACTGAAAGGCACTAAAGTTATGCAAATTGTCATATATTTTCTGTACCCACCCTCAGTCAGACACAATTTATATGCATTTTTCCCAGATGCATGCATCATCAGGTGGGGGTTTCTGTGATTGCGGAGATATAGAAGCCTGGAAGATTGGCCCCTGTTGCTCCAAACATGACCCAGGAGCAGCCACTGCCATGGTAACAGTAAGTTACATAATCAAGCAAATAGGAACGTGGGAGGGGTGAACTTGTCCCATTCTGTGTTAGTGAACCCCAGAATGCTTATTTTCCCAACAAGGACTGAAAATGCCTTGTGACTCCAGATATTATTAAGACAACCATATTTTGTACCTAAATGTGTTTATGGAAAAGAACAGCAACAAAAAAGTGTGCATGTATACCTAGGTTAATAGAATGAGAGGATGGATATCAAAAAAAGTTATGGGTAAATCAGTTATCACATAAAATGTAACACAAATTCCACATAAATATGTATGGCTGTATTCAGGTTGACTCTTGGGCAGTTTTTATTTCCAAAATTCCCAGCATTTTGTGCATTTCAGAGTGAGGGTTAACTATGAAGCAGTTGTTTGTTCGGCCTGTGCTTGGTGATCACAATGTTAAGGCTTTGTTTTGACACGATCACACTCTCGGGCTCCGAACAGACATGTAGCTGGAAAGCCTACCAGTTTCCATAAACAGCAGGTGCTTCTATTAACAGAAACATTGCTGGCCCCAATCTGGCAGCTAGCTTTGTGTTTTCAGCAGTAGATCTCAACCTGTAATAAACAAGAAATGGCAAATCATACAATGCTTATAGCAGATTCCACATTGACCAAATCATATATTACCCAGTTGCAGAGCTCTCTTCATTTAAGTTTCATAAAATTACTGTACTTGCTCTCACGCAGTAATGGGAGTATAGGCCGCTGAAAATATATCGATTTCCTCTGTTTGTTTTTTTGATAAACATTGGACACAACGATTAAAAAATATATGCTGCTTTGCTGCATGTTTACTCTCAGGGGAATTTATATTAATCTAACTGCACTTGTCATTACATTCCTTTCTTATCAAGGAAAGTATTTAAACCATTTCCTTAGTGGTGTCTAGTGACACAGGAAATGGGGATCAGTAGAGGTTACTCATTACTAGACTATTTACATATCTGTGAAACTGCATGTTTTTGTTGAGGATCTATTTCAGTTTTACTGTCATTGTATTGGAAAGTTTGTGTTAAGGGCCAAAGAAATGCTCTTTATGCCAATAAACAATCATCTATCAAAAAACATTCATTTGGCACACTGTTGAGATTACAAGTGAAAAAGTTGTGTAACGTAAGAACATATTTTATCAGTAGATAGTGCTCAAATTTGAGGGGGAGCTAGTGATGTCTTCAAAAATTTAAATCTTCGGTAATGTCTCCATCTTTACAGGATGAATGTGTTTTGGAGCCAGAATTATATGAGCGCGCTGAGAAGCTATTCCGGGTTTTGCTGCTGTACGTCACGGATTTTCTGGTGTGGGAGGAGAATTTTGAGCTTTCAGCTGAACTCCAGCCACAGTATGGCCTCTGATCACACATATATATATCTGCTAACTTGTACGCATTTGAACAAAAACAAAATCAACAGTGTATTTTTCTTGCCTCTACAGGACAAAAGCCAATGCATACTACTGTGTACTGTACAATGATGAGCATCACTCTTATGAACATGTGATCTACACTCTGCAGCGTTCTGTTAACTGTGATCAGGTTGAAGCACAGACGCACACAGCGCTTATTGACAAAGAGGTATTGATGGTGCTCATTTCCTTACATTTTAACACACAGGGTTTCTGTGAAACTCTCTGGAATTTGTTTCCACAACCACCTTTATCTTTCGGCTACTCTCTTCAGAGGCCACCAAAGGGAATCATCTTCGTTCATCTAACTTCATTCTCTGTATCCTCTTCTCTCATACAAACTAACTTCATGTCCCCTTTCGTTTTCCATCCATAAATCTTTACTTCGGTCTTCCTCTAGTCCCCCTGGCTGGGAATTCCAACCTCTGGCCTCTCTCACTTTATCTCCAAAACATCTAACATTTCCTATCCCTTTGTTGGACACATTAGAACCTCAACATTTTATAACCCTTTTAATGATATTAGATAGTCTTGTAGTACAAATTTTGCTAACTGTTGCACAGGGTCGCCGGGCAGTCAGGAGAGGAACCCTTAGTTCATGCCAGCAAGCAAAGGATCTTATCAAGGTATACACTGCCCAGTGATCTTAATGAAGGATATGTGATTTTATTTATTTATTTATTAATTAAATCTGTACACAGCGATTTTCCATCTCTTCATTTTGTGTGCTCACACTTCTTACTGTTATGTTTCAGACAAACTCTGAGCAAATTTCGCTGCAGCCACTACGTGTGGAGATCCTCCACGCTACAGTAATGGCCCACCAAACATTTGCTCTGCGTCTTGGCTGCTGGTTCCAAAAGATCATCAGCTACTCAGGTTCTTTCATCATCACTATAATGAGAATCATCATCACCACTGCCTGTTTTTCATGGCAGAAGTGAGCAGTTGTGCTTCATGTGATGGGGAATCTTTGTGTGTCTTGTGCAGTGGGCTTCAGACTTGCTTTCTGCCGTGTGGCACTGGAGCCCAGCACAGATGGACACCATTTTTGTCTTATCAGCAGACTCATGTTGTTTGATGCCCGGATGCACAAGGGCAAGTAGATCTGGCCTGATTTCCATAATCTTTGCTTGCTGTCATTGCTCTCACGTACTTAATTTGAGTTTTTCTAATTTCCTCAAGGAGCCCGCAAGACAATACATGAGATGATTTTCTGTAGTATGCTAATGGAAACCGAATTCAAGAGGCTTTTCGCAATTGAATTTACAAAGGTAAAATATTGTTACTTTTAATAAATGGCCTTTTTTCTAATTCCATTTTTGTACCAGATTAGATTAATTAATGGTTCCTTTTTGACATTTCAGCTATACAAGCAACTGCAACAAGAATTCATTCACGATGACCATGAAAGGAGCATATCTATCACTGCGCTATCTGTTCAGATCTTCACAGTACCCACACTGGTGAGTGTTTCCTGCTGCCTAAAAGATGACTTATACTTTTTCTTTGCTCCATTAGTGGTGTTGTAAGACAATAACATTTTTATTTATCTTTAACCTCTTTATCCTTTGGATGCTGCGATCTTTCTCAATTGTTTTTTAATTATACATTTTTGGTTAAGAGGGCATGTAGGTAAACAGTGTCGCAATTCTTAACGTCCTCATACAATGTGAGATAACTGTGATTGATATGATTGATATGATTTTCCTTATTTGAATCATTTCTGAGTGGGTAAAGGGTAGTGTATCTAATATTTTTTACGAAGGAGGGGTGTTTGTGTCTTAACATTGTTGCAGCAATTATTTTGATTACATCATTTTTGGTCTAATTTCTGTTCTCTCCTTTAGGCCAGGCAGCTAATTGAAGAGGGAAATGTTATTAAAGTGATAGTTAATACAGTCATGGCATTGCTACATGAACACCTGGATGATGACAATCGCTTCTTTTTTCTTGGCTACAATTCTGACAAGTTCTCACGCATCCAAGTCATTTTCCATGACCTCAGGTGATTAAATAGGCATCAGTTGGAGCAAGTCCTTTGTTTATGACTCTTTCCCTGATCTGAGATCTAAATTTTTTCTCAGGTATATTTTGATCAGTAAGCCCTCAGTGTGGACTGCAAATTTGCGGAGTCAGTTCTTAGAGGGCTTTAGAGTCTTTCTTGGCCTTCTCAAGTGTATGCAGGTAATTGTCCCAACGCTTATTCTTTGACTTCAGCGAGACGATGTCACACAAAGATGATGACCACACATGCCAATTAATTTATTTACTGTCTTTGTCAGGGCATGGAAGAGGTCAAACGGCAGTTTGGTCAACACATTGCAGTAGAGCCAGAATGGGAGGCGGGATTTTCTCTGCAGATTCAGCTCCGGCATATTCTTGCCATGTTTCAGGACTGGTGCTCCTCTGATGTGAGTTTTATGGTACTATCAATCCATAGTCTTAAAGCAAAACAGGAGCACACCTGTTAGCTCCCCACTGTCCAATCACCTGCAAGGAAAATAACTTGTTTCTGTATGCCCCCACAGGATGAGATCCTCCTGCTTGCATTTAAAGAGTGCCACAGCGTCTTGAAGCAGTGTCATAATCAGCCCTTCCACAGGGAGGCCACTGACTTCTACATGTGCAAGCAGATTGTCCATGTACACCCTTACAAAGTTTCTCAGGAGCCTGTCAGCATACATCTACCTATCTCTAGGCTGCTGGCTGGTAGGAGAAGAAAATATTAAAGCTTCAGTGATTCACATGTATAGTTGTCTGTCAGATCTGACCATACTGCTCTGTTTAATGTTCCCCTTAGGCTTGTATGTACTTCTTTGCAGAACTGGGACAATTGAGCATCTACAAGATCAGGTACATAGGGTAGTGTTCATTTTATACTTATTTATTTTAGACAATGTTAAAATGAATGTTAATGCATGTTCCGTCAATTTCATGATTTAATTTCAAATTCTTAATGCAGCTGTTGGCCTAAGGATGTTATGTACTTTGTATTTGTTGCAGGACAGCTATGACTTTACCCAGCTTGCAGAGTATCCTCTGCGCTGTGTTGTGTTAGCTGCACAAGTCTCAGCTGAAATGTGGCGGCGAAATGGCTTGTCATTAGTCAGCCAGGTATACTCTCGCTTCCTTTTTTCAAAGGTGTATTTTTTATTCAATTTGTTTGATGAAGTCATTTAAGTTTAGCCTTGTTTTTCACATGACCAGGTCTATTACTATCAAGATGTTAAATGCAGAGATGAGATGTACGATAAAGACATTCTCATGCTTCAGGTCGGTGTAAATGACTATCATCTTTCTTGAAGCAAATAATGTGACAACCTCACAGATCCCCACCTTCAAATTGTTTTGCAGATAGCTGCCTCAAAAATGGACGCCAACCACTTTGTAATGCTAACCTTGCTGAGATTTGAACTCTTCGATTATTTTAATGGAAGTTGTCCAAGTAAAGACCAAGTAAGAAACAACTCTGGAACTCTGGAAGTAAAAGCTGCAATTAGCTCATGGCTTTAATGATGAAATGTAACTCAATTTACAGGATGAACTGAAACAACTTAATCGTTTGATAGAGGAAATGCTGTACCTCCTCATCGTTATTGTTGGTACTGTCTTTTTCCATCACTCCAATTATAGGAATAAGTTTATATGGGCCATAATGTAAAGTCTGACTTATGTTTTTTTTTGTTTTTCCCAGGGGAGCGCTATGTCCCTGGAATCAGTCAAGTGACCAAAGAGGATGTGACAATGAGGGAGGTCATCCATCTGTTGTGCATTGAGCCAATGGCTCATAGTAGTCTGGTGAAAGGCCTGCCAGAGAATGTAAGATACATTTCCTTTTAAAAAATATTTATTCAATGGGCCAGTTTTCAAAATGAAAGTCATAATGTGATACAAATGCATTCCTTACAGGAGAGCCATGAAACAGGTCTCGAGTCTGTAATCAATAAAGTTGCCACATTCAAGTATGTAATACCGATAACGTTTGCGTTTTATTTCGAAATGGATTTGGAAAATGCTTGATTTACTATTCACCAAAATATTGATTTATTTAACATTTTTTGAACTTTTTTTATTGATTTATTTATTCATTTTTATTTTAATATATTTAAGGAAACCAGGATTATCAGGACATGGACTATATGAAGTGAAGAAAGAACATTTGGAAGACTTCAACCCTTTCTTTTACCACTATTCAAGATCCCAGCATAGCAAGGTAACTGACTTGCACCAGTACTAGTTTTTGATCCAGGCTTTGTTTCCAATGCTGTTCATGTAATTCTCATTTTTGGCTTGTTTCAGGCAGAAGAGTCACAAAAAAAAAGGCGAATTCAGGAGGGCAATGATAAAGGTGCCTACTATACATGCTTTTTCTGAACCCAATTATGACCTCCCTAAGTAATTTTGTTTACTTACAGTGGTTTTATTTCTCTTAATTCTCAGCTCTGTTTCCTCCGGTGCCCCCTGCCTTCTGCCCTGCTTTCTCAAGCATCGTACGTCTGCTCTGCTGTGATATTTCTGTTCATGTCCTGAGACGTGTCCTGCAGGTAGCTGCAGAGGACCACTCAACTCACTGGACAGAAATAATGATTCAGAGGGTATTTACTTGTCCCATTTATTGTTTTTCCATTTACTCCAATTTGCTATTTGTCACTCAATCTTCTTGTCATAACAAAATACACCCCTTTTATTACATAGGCCCTGCACCTTATTGGACAAGCATTGCTTGAAGAAAAATCTCAGCTTGAAGACAGCAGTGTGGAAGAAGTGACATTTGATTTTAGTCTGAAGGCCCGAAGTAAGTTAATCATTTTCCATTGCATAACTTCCTTTGAGGTAGTCGCATACATAAACCAAATAGTCATTTTTCCATGCCTCTTTTGTACTCAAGGAATCGGTTCAGAGCATGGCAAGTCTGTGTTCCTGTTGTTGTCAAGGATAAAAGTTGTTCCATCTCTTGAGGCCCAAAAAGACATGATCAAATGGGTTCTACAGGTAAGGTATTAGCCATTTCCATTCTACATTCACAGTCTTATCCTATGATTTTAACCGATCGATTTCTCTTGCAGTTACTCTTACTATTCTGCTACGCTTTTATACTAGATGTTTGAGATTGTTAAGTGCCTCCGAGAGAAGTCCAGTCCGACAGCTTCCATGAGTGTGGAAACAAGCAAGCCTGAAGAGGTAGTAGGAACATTTTTTTTGCAACACTTGTCATGTCTTAACTCCCTCTTAAAGTATTTTGGGTTTTAGGTTGCTGTCCATCAACAGTTTGTGTGAGCAACTTAGTGCCACCTTGTGGACAGAAGAACAAAAGCCGATCAAGCATAACATGCTGCTGCCATTTTGTTGTCTACTTCTATTTTCAAAATTATTTATTGGTGCTTTAATTTTTCATGTTACGTATCTGTATTTGAACATTAGTAGGTTAAGTCTTGATGATATGCATGTCCCCACCCATTTTTGTGTGTGCGTGCGTGTGTGTTAGTTACAGACTGCTCAAGACAAGGAAAAAGCTGAGAGGAAAAGGAAGGCAGAGGCAGCCAAACTTCACCGCCAGAAAATCATGGCTCAGATGTCAGCGATGCAGAAAATCTTCATTGAATCAAACAAGATGTTATATGACAACATGCCAGACAGTGGGCTACAGGGAGAGACGGCTGCATCAGCTGAGAGGTGAAATACCTTTGAAAATACATGGATATTATTGTTGGCCTAAAACTATGGGATAATTTATTGAATTGTTTTTTGTGTAATATTCATCCTTCTAGCTGTGCAATGGAACACAAGGAGCTGTGTGTTGCCATTGGGCCCCAACGGGGGTCAACCCCAGCTGAGAGGGAGGTGCTGACTTGCATTCTCTGTCAGGAGGAGCAGGAAGTGGCGGCCCAGGCTCCAGCTATGGTATTGACTGCTTGTGTCCAGAGATCCACTGTGCTGACTCAGTGCAGAGGAAAGATCCCGACCAGCAGAGCAGATGGTTTGTCTCCCATTCACTGAATCATTTGATGTAATTTGCGACACGAAACTGTTTCAATGGCATATTTCCTTTTTAAGGTCAGGGGGCAACATACCCCCTCTTCATGCCTCCTGAACTGGCTGTCGGGACCCACTTGGGGAGTTGTGGCCATGTCATGCATGCTACGTGTTGGCAGAAGTAAGACATTAAAATGATATATATTTTTTGAAATGTACATATTATAAATGTATGAATTTGACAGTGCTCTCTTGGTCATGATCTCTTGAAGGTACTATCATTCAAGCACCATTCTTTTTTTATGTTTCTCAAGATATTTTGAGGCAATCCAGAGTACCACCAGGAATCGGCTGCATGCCGAGTTGATCATTGATTTGGAGAATGGGGAATACTTGTGTCCTCTGTGCAAGTCTCTGTGTAATACTGTTGTCCCCCTCATCACATTGGAACCTCTAATGTTTAACTAGTAAGTTAAATCCATCTTCACATAAATCTGTCTGTCAACAGTGCAGATGTTAAGAGGGTTATTACATCTTTTTTTTCTCCTCGTGAAGTGAAAATGCAGAAATAATTGGTCAGCACTTGACCCTGCCTCGTTGGATTCAGATTCTGTCGGCAAGGATTAAAGGACTCAAGTCAATTGCACACGATAGTGGTAAGAAGATAAATTTCACATTCAGTAATGTCTGATTCACGATGTTCCAGGTATTTTTGGTAAATGTTTAGAATCAAGAGGGACTTCGTGACAGTGTTCCCACTTATGATACTCAGATTCCAATCCATCGACCATTTGTGATGGGGAAACAGGGTTGTGTGGAGAGGGCCAGCCTGACTTCAGATCCATTCTGAGTTATGGTGTACAAGAATCGTGAGTTATTACACGCTCTGTGCTCAGATGTACTTTTACTACAGCATAGTAATCGTAAAAAGTAATTTTTCGGTGGTTTTGTTTAGGAGAAAGTTCTCGGACAGCATCACACAGATGCTAGTTGTGTGTGCTACCACAGTCCACAGGGTTGGACTTCAAACTGCACCAAATGAGCTGTGCCCACGTGTTCCCCTCATGGCTTGGAACACGTGTGCCTTCACAGTCCAAGCCATTGGTAAGATTCTGCCATTAACCTTATCCCATATTTTTCGCTGTTCATTTACTTCCATTTCATAATGCCCCCTTTTTGTCACAGAAAACGTACTCCAGGAAGAGGCTAAGCCCCTCTTTGGTTCCTTACAAAACAGACAGGTTTGGCACCACATGCCGCACATAGCTCTGCATATTATACCACAAGCAACTTGAATTATTAATCATCTGACCAAAACTGCCTATTTTAGATTGCAGGTCTGAAGGCAATTGTTCAGTTCTCAGCAGCACAGAGACTGAAGTGCTCCCAGGCTGTCATCCAAAGGCATTTCACTGACATGTTGGGAGGTACATAGCCCAGCTAACCCTTATTTAAAAACAGTTGTAGAGCTGTTTAAGTATATCTTGCCTCTACTTTGCCATGTAATTAAAGCTGTGATCCCTCATCCTAGTCTTGCTCCCCGCCATGAGTAGAAAAAATATCCCTTCCCTTCTGGAGGTTGACTTCTTCCATCTTCTGGTAGGTCTCAATGGGAACAACTTTTCAGAATTCACACTAACATCTTTCTCAACTTCATCTCACTTATCTGATTATTCTTTATTCTGTAATAAATCAATTTTAAATATAGATGTATAGTTTTCTTTCCAAGGAATTGCAGTAATTGCAACTCAGGCTGCGTTTGTGCTGTGAAACTGCTTATGAAACATTTTCATGTTGCTAAATAGAGGAAAAAGCTCCTCAAATGTTTGTTTTTTTTCTCCCCCCCCCCCAGGTGGGTTTAGTATTGTCGATACCCTCACTGTATCAGGAGGAGGCCGTAGACTTAGAGCCGTCAGCTGTCAGCTCTGCCTACAACCACCTATATTTATTGCATCTGGTCACCATGGCTCACATACTGCAGATCCTTCTCCTCTCCACAGGTACAGACTCCAAACTGTCTATCTCAACGATCCAACTCTTATAACTCATGATATTGACCAGTCATAGGTCTTAATAGCTTTGTTAGAGGAAGCAGCAATAGATATGATAATGATGATGATGCTTACAATAATAACAAATATTAATGATGTTTCTTTTCTTGAGAATTATGAAGGACTCATTTCTTTGCAGACTTCCCTGCCGTTACAGGTGCAGAAGAGTCAGAGGAGGCAAGGGGAGCGGCAGAAGTGTACGCTACCGTCTCTCAGCACACTGGAAGGTAAACATGACTCACCCCGTTACCTCCACCAGAATTTCCCTGTAATATGTAAAGTATAAAAAGCCTGCCAAAAGGTGCACTATGTGCAGAAATGAGGTGAAGATACTAGTTTAGAGATGATGTTTCATCATCCATAGAATGAATAAAAATTCTTATAGTGATATGTAGATGTGCAGTGTCTGCAGTGATGCAGACTCTGTACTGGTCCGTCGTGGTGAAGAGGGAGCTGAGCCATAAGGCGAAGCTCTCAATTTGCCAATCGATCTATGTTACTACCCTCACCTATGGTCATGAGCTGTGGGTAGTGACCGAAAGAACGAGATAGCGAATACAAGCGGCCGAAATTATTTTTCGCCACAGGGTGGAGAAAGGGTGGCCACACTCTCCCTTAGAGATAAGGTGAGAAGTTCGGCCATTCGGGAGGAGCTCGAAGTAGAGCCGCTGCTCCTCCGCATAGAGAGGAGTCAGGTGAGGTGGCTCGAACACCTGGTCAGGATACCTAGATGCCTCCTGGGGGTAGGTATTCCGGGCATGTCCAACTGGGTGGAGACCACAGGGAAGACCCAGGACACGCTGGAGAGACTATGTCTCCAGGCTGGCCTGGGAGCGCCTTGGGGTCCCCCCAGAAGAGCTGGACCATTTGGCTAGGGAGAGGAAAGTCTGCTCCCTGCTCCAGCTGCTGCCCCCGCGACCTGACCACGGATAAGTGGTGGAAGATGGATGGATGGATGGATGGATGGATATGTAGATGATAGATGAGTTGAGGTGCTTCCAAAAGCAAGTTAAATCAACAATCCATTATCATCTAAATGGATGAATTGAGACAGTGCTGTATTAAACCTGTGTATGTTTGCTTTGCGGATTTCTTGGAAAGTAGGTTCACGTTGCAAAGAAAGATGTTTTCATTTATTGCTGGTGATTCCTCACTTACTTTAAATCAGTTTTTACAGCTTTTAAAACTACTGTCAAATTTCTGTATGAAACGAAATTTTGTTCATGTAGCTGTTGATGTGATGCACAAGTCTGACTCAACTGTTTCGCGATCCATAAGAAAAAATTTTAGAAGTACCACAGCTTTAAAGGTTAGGGGTTAAATGTATGATTTAATTAAAATCTCACTCCCAGTCATGAAACTAATTGGGAGCTGTGTTTAGATGCCTCCTTGTGCGTATTGTGAAATAGTTTGCTGAAAGAACCAATCATTTTTAATTTTCCTTCTTTCTAAGAAACCAGACAGGAGTCAACCTAGTGTTTGTAATGGAATCAAATGGTCCGCATCTGTCCTTGTTCCCTGTGTTTGTGTGCCTACAATGACGTGGACTGCTTACAGCTTGTTTGACGGAGCGGGCTGTGATTCTCCTCATCAGGCTGGTTCAAGATGTGTCCGGTAGCGCTGTGGCAGAGAGAGTGAAGAGAGGAATCCATCCATTCCTGTGCTGTGCTGCCATTTTTTTTAATTGCCTTACAGGAGTTCATCCTCCAGAGGAGCTTTTCTCTGTGTCTGGTGGGTAAAATACAGTTATTCTGTGATTATGTATGATTATGAATTTTATGAGTTTTACACTTGCGATTTTTCTGCAGTTACTTCCCAAGAACAGTTTGAGGCACTGTGCAGTTACTTGGCACTACCCTCTAATGTGTTCCAGCTCTTCCAGGAGCACAGAGACACCGTTACCCCTCTGCTGCAGAGGTAGGTTTTCTATTGAGGCTGTCACCTTTTGGTACTTATTGCAAAAGTAAGCTGGTTCACAAAGAAAACAAACATTCTTATATTTCTAAGGTGGTGTGGGAACCCAGCTATAACCAAAGGCCTGAAGAACAAAAACCAGACAGTAAGGTAGTGCTTTTGCTTTTCTAATATTTCATTTGACCTTTGTAATCACTCTGCTGGTAATAGTTGAGTAAACTATTTTCACAGGTACCCCAGGAGAAGAAATCGTTTGATTGATCTTCCAGAGGATTACAGTGTTCTCCTAAATCAAGCCAGCCATTTTCAGTAAGCTCAAAATCTGATTTCTGTGATTCCGAAGAAATGTATCCTTTGACATTAATTCTTCTCGTTTCCTCTCCATACTCTCAGGTGTCCCAAGTCTTCAGATGATGAGAGAAAGCACCCAACCCTTTGTCTCTTTTGTGGGACCATGCTTTGCTCCCAGAGTTCCTGCTGTCTCACCCAGCTGGATGGGGAAGATGTAGGTGCTTGCACCGCCCATGCTGCTAGCTGTGGTGCAGGAGTAGGCATGTTTCTCAGGTTTGCCACACTTCTAGAACCTTAG
Organism: Fistularia tabacaria; assembly: GCA_901007705.1. Lineage (NCBI taxonomy): Eukaryota > Metazoa > Chordata > Actinopteri > Syngnathiformes > Fistulariidae > Fistularia > Fistularia tabacaria. The sequence continues at coordinate 277,323 of CAAKHD010008741.1, read as the reverse complement.
GATCAAGACATTTTTTTCACTCCTTTTTAAATTGTTTTAAAAACCCTTAATATTCAATGTCATTTTGGTAGGATACGAGAATGTGAAATCATATTGATGGCAAGTAAACCTCGAGGAAGTACGTATCCTGCTCCTTACTTGGATGATTATGGGGAAACAGATCCTCACCTTGGGTAAGAAACTTTCTCGTCTTTCTTGTGTGCGTTTCTGATAGAAATGGCTTGTAACAGGAACCAAAAACATATCCATTCTTTTAATTGGATATCAGATTCACCACAAGCAGAACTTCTGTGTCTTCATCAAATTTATCATTACCTTTTGCTTATACTCTGGACTTAGACTTCAGCTTTTACGCCTTGCAGTTAATGGGTTTTGAGATGCGATTTCTGATTCTTAAAATTGACAGCATAAACACAGCATTTGCCACGTGACGAGGCGTCTTGAAAACAATACCCACAAAAATGTGTTTCATTTACCACTAGTGATCTGAGATTGTCTCGAGTCCTGGTGTCATCCTTTTTAAATTGCCCTTATAAAACCAGCTTCACTCATTCCAACCTGTTGGTCTTGATATGAAAACAGCAACTAATAAACGTGCACACTGTAGCAAGAATTTACTGATGTCACCTCCCACTACTAAATTGTAATGTTCACTGCAAATTCCATGCTTCTACCATAGGCAGTCAGGGAATGATCAAGCTCTGTTGCTCCAGTTCATTAGAATAAAATTGATTTGCTTGGGCTCTAGTGTCACACCACTAATGCATCTATCTATCCATCTTTCGCCGCTTATCTGTAATCGTCTCGCAAGGGAAGCATCTGGAGCAGGGAGGCCCAGACTTCCCTCTCCTTGGCCACATGGTCCAGCTCTACTGAGGGGACCCCGGGGCGCTCCCAGGCCAGCCTGGAGACATAGTCTCTCCAGCGTGTCCTGGGTCTTCCCCGTTGCCTCCTCCCAGATGGACATGCCTGGAATACCTCCCCTAGGAGGCGTCCAGGAGGCATCCTGACCAGATGCCCGAGCCACCTCATCTGACTCATCTCTATGCAGAGGAGCAGAGACTCTACTTTGAGCTCCTCCCGGATGGCCAAACTTCTCACCTTATCTCTAAGGGAGAGTGTGGCCACCCTTCGGAGAAAAGTAATTTCGGCTGCTTGTATCCGCAATCTCGTTCTTTCGGTCACTACCCACAGCTTGTGACCATAGGTGAGGGTGGTATCATAGATCGATTGGCAAATTGAGAGCTTCGCCTTATGGCTCAGCTCCCTCTTCACCACAACGGACCAGTAACAGAGTCCGCATCACTGCAGGCGCTGCACCGACGCGCCTGTCGATCTCCCGCTCCGTCCTTCCTACACTCATGAACAAGACCCCGAGATACTTAAACTCCTCCACTTGGGACAGGATCTCTTCTCCGGAGTGGGCACTCCACCCGTTTCCGGTCGAGCACTATCCCGGCTGCTTCACACTCGGCTGCGAACAGTTCCAGCGATAGCTGGAGATCATGGCCTGGACGAAGCCAACAGGACCACATCATCTGCAAAAAGCAGAGACTTGATCCTGTGGCCACCAAACCAGATGCCCTGGCTGCACGTAGAAATTCACATTTACATTCGTGCTTAGAAATAGCAAGTCTGAAATCTGGGGTCAGAGGTACGCGTTTTTTCCCTACTGCATTTGTTGAAACTCTCATTTAGGAAAATGAGGTTAATTTTAATCAGGAAGATTTGTTTTCTAAATCAAGAATTGCATCATAATTTATCGCTTATCATGAAGTAGATGGCACTCAGTGGTATAATGGACTGTTCAATACAGTCCTCTGCTGATGACCTGCTGAATTTAGTTTGATTTCAGTCCAAAAAACCCTCTTCCTCGAAATAACCTTGCATACCAATGTTGATTGATTTGGATGTTGCATGGAAAACATTCTTCTCTCTAACTCTCTTTTGAAAAAGCATTTTTTTCTTATAATTCCCAGAAGGGGCAATCCATTGCACCTTTGTCCAGAGCGTTACAAGAAGCTGAACCAGCTATGGCAGCAGCACTGCATCCTGGAAGAAATTGCCCGCAGCCTGGAAGTGGTCAACGTAATGTTTACCTTTGAGTGGCAGATGTTGTGATGATTGCCTCAGCTGCAGGGGCCAGGAAAGAAAGAACACAGCCACCGAGCACAATTTGATTTGCTCCGGTGATCACATGGCACGCACACATATACAACAACCCTCCTACAGTCAAAGGATGCCTCAGAAGCTCGCCCCTCCCTGACCAAGCTCATGCTGGTGACCAGAGAGATGGTACAGTCCACAGAAGAAAGGGAGAAAGCTTAAGGAAAGTGGGAGAGCGGCAGAAAATGAGCAAAACCCAAGTCGCCTTGTTTTGATTTGTCTGTTCTCAGAATTATGTTAAATAACCTTACTGACAGTCAAACATGAGGGGCTTATTGAAATAAAGACTTACATTAGATACTCAATGACATGGTTCTGTTATCAGTTAATGTATTTCTCGATGACATCATGAAGTTTGTTTGTTTGTTTTATGTTAGAAATAAGTCTTAAGTGTTGAGTTCTACTGTTGTGGAACGCATATTTATGTGAAATGTTGTGTGATTATCGCTTGATTTTGCTCACTTGTTATGTCAGTACTTCAAGTTCCAGAGCATTTGTTATGCCAATCACTTCCTGTGTCATAGACACATGCATACAGAAAATTGGATGGATCATTTATACAGTGACTGCAATGCATAGATGACATCACAGCGTGCTTCCCTGGTATGAACTGCTCCTCGGTGCTGGACACACTCTCACATAATGGGGAAACAGTTAGAGAATAGACATTATTTTAAAAGTATCAGAAATAAATCCAGTATAATATGAGAATATGCCACTCCGCTTCCACATGCATTATATGCCAACCATTGAAACAAAATAAAAGTCCTGTGATAAAATTGTGAATGCAGATAATTTAGAACATGTATTAGAGCAAGCAATTAGCAATATACTGAATATTAATGTCAAATATATAGAAAACAGAAGAGGTCACTGTCAGATAGTTATTCAAACTCACTATATGGTGTTTATTCACACAAATTTAATTTCAACTTGAATATCCATTTGGACAAACTTTGAGAGAAGTGTATATTTTAATGAAAACTGTATATCTTCCTACATTGTTGCATAACCTTTACAGGGAAGTATGAATACAACATTTACTTTTTGTGTCGTTCGAGAATACTATATGACTTTCCGGCTGTAGAAATAAAAACTCTTGCCTATCCACATTAAAAATATCTTCTTGGGCCCCAAATCAGTAAGACTGTGCGTGCAATCCAATGATTCCACAAACTCTTTAAGAAAATGATTAAACTATTGACAGTAAACTACAGTGAATTATTACTACTCACTGGGGTAAAAAATGTAATCGGAGTTAATATTGATTTTCCTGTGTTCAGAAGTATCGATTCAAAGCTACCTTTTAAAGCTTAAAGTCTTAACACCTTTTCATTAGGCCTTTATTGAGTAAGTAATTGACTTCATTTTGTGAAAATAATCCAAATGAATTGACTTTATGAAGTTGGCAGCAACAGTGAGTAAAGAACATCTGAAGACTCCAATATGGCTAAGTTTGGTAACATTTATGTGCAAAATGCCCTGTCCTTTCAGATTTACAACTTCAGCTGGATTGCTGTCTCAGTGCCATGGTCCCAGTCATGCATCCTTTTTCAAATGAAGCAACAAAATTCATTAACACTTTGCTTTCAAAATTTCAAAAATAAAGTCATGTCCTTTGCCTTAAACAAAAGTCCTCCACAAACCCTTACAGTAAATTAATAGCAGAAGTTTTAGAAGACATTAAGACCAATATAAACTATCTTAGTACCATGTCATTGGGTGACTACATCAAGATTGTTCAAACTCCCATTGAGCAACGGCAGTGGTAAATTCATCATTAGCCATTATCAGCTTATTTTTGTATTGAGGGATTTATTGACAGGTTGCTTCTAAAATGGCTCTTGTTGGGGGTTCGATCGAGTGGAGAAAAACTTTCTGTCCTTGGATTTCACTCAGTCCTTCTGCTCTGAGAAGAAGGAATATCTGACTTCAAAGAGCATCCCAATTATTCACCTCATGAACCAAAGTGCATTATTGTGAATGTTGTGTGCATATTCCCCTCAGCCAACTGTCAACTGATCAATGAATGCACTTGAAAACACATACCTGGGGAGTGCTTTCATCATCCTAGGAGATTTTGTTGATGATGATGTTATAGTAACATCAAAAATATATACACAGCTGGACCCAAACCCCAGTTTTGAAAATCTGATCACGTGACTACTTTGCCAAAAACCTCTGATGCTGAAAGTCTGTAGGCTAACTGGTAACAGTTAGAACCATCAAGACCTGGACTGACTAACTGGTAGACCTGTAGAGCCACCTAGAGGTCACCAAAATGGAGGTATTCAAGGAAGCTACAGACAATGTAAATCACTACACAGAGACTGTCAGTGATTAAATCTGCTGGTGTACTTCCATCTAGATCCCATCCACACCTGAAGGTTTGTTTCCAAAACAGAAAGTCCTGGTGTAATGCAATATCAGACAAAGAGGTGAGGTTATTCACATCTGGTGATATAGAAAAGAGTAAGTGGGCCCCCATTTGAGCTGCATATATCAACTGGGGCTGCAAAAAGGACACATTCCCCCAAACTTGAAGCCATCTACCTGCAAAACAACACACGTATGTGTCAGGGAATTCAGTCCATTCATCAGTCCAAAAAATATACAAGAAGAACATGTTGTTCACAGACATTTTCAACCTTTCTAACACAGGAAGCGGTCCCACTAATATGCAAGTCCTCCATTATAATGCTAATCCTAAAGAAATATCCACTGATGTATCCACTCTGAATGACTTTAGACCAGCAGCATCAACATCAGTATTGGTCATGAAGAGCCTGGAAAAGCTGGTATTCATACACCCTTACCGGGGATCCCAGACACTTTTCCCCCTCTCCAGTTTGCCTATCGCCAAAATAGACTTATGACTGCAGCACCTCGACTACAGCGGAACATACACTATGTCATGAAGTTCTTCCTGGACCATAGTTCGGCATTCAGCATCATCCGGATAGCTAAGCTTAATGTGAAGCTGACCGGCCTTGGTCCCCCCCCCCTGGATTTGATTTTGGCCTTCCCCACTGACAGACCACTGATGGTGAAAATGGGAAGACAGGTCTCTATTGAAGTCAAAGTCAGCGCTCGATCACCGCAGGATGTTGCCCCGGCCCCTAACTCTTAACCCTACACACCCGTGATTGCATCATTGCCTCATTGCCAACATCAACAACATGCTGATGACACTACCATCACTGGTCTCATCAAGGGTGGGGATAAGGTAGGTATACAGGGCTGTGGTCAACAAGACACTGGTCAACAGGAAAGCGATGGAAAACAACTTCATCCTCAGTGTGGACAAAAAGAGGGAAGTTATAGTGGACTACTGCATTACAGTTCTCATTCACTGCTGGTGAGTAGAAGCTATTTAACCTCTTGTTGGATTTTCAGCTGGAGGCAGTCAAGAGCATGTTTGTCTGGCAAGCATCCTCAGCTTCTCAAAAATTCAGTGGAAAGTGGTATTTTTCGGATTACTGAAATTTTTTTCCAGATGATTTGGAGTGGGCAAACAATAAAGCAAATTCAGAAGAAGAAAAAAAAATCATACATCTTATCGAGACAATCTTGCTAGTATTTTCAACCCATAACCTAATTTTGAATTATATCAAATATTCATCCGAGTCTCCTGAGCACAGTTAACACGTGCTTCAAGCATACAATATGATCTTTTTCTTAGAATTCTTGATATAGTCATTTTAGATTGATACTTTAAGGTAAAACAATGTTGAGTAACATGTATTGAATGGGTTTGAATAACCCATTGTTGTTGTTGAACCTCATGCTATACTGTGACAGGCAACATTAGATGAGTCATTACAGTTCATAAATCCCTAGAATGTCCAAAAAATGTTTAACCTCAATTTATGATAAATTTTGTTTGCACTAATAAGGAGTAGGGTAATATAAAAGTGTAAAGTCCTTGTGATGGTAATACAAATGAAGGCATTAGTCATCCAAAGAGTGGAACTGTGGTAATTCCAGTAATTCCACACGCAGCTATTTCTCTCTCTTTTTGCTGAAGTTCATTATCACCGTTACACAAGTCAATGAAGCAAACTCAAAAAAAATGAAAGCTGTCAATGCAGCCTAGGACTGTTGGCCTAGGAGAGATCAACTAGCTACAGGGATTTGCTGTGATGGCACATTGTCCGGGCCATAGTGCGCTTTGGAAGTGGATGGCACGTCGATGTTGGGGTCAACGCTGTTGGCCATATCAATCTGGTTGTTTTTACCCAGGTTTTTAATGATGTTAAGGTTGGAACGAGCGGTTTCCATGATGCTGTTTTCCAGCAGCCAGCCGTCAGATTCAGAGTTTGGGTCTCCCTGCCGCAGCATGTTTTCCAGTGAGGTCTGAAGGTAGCGGACCCCCGTCAACACTGACAGCTAAAAATGAAACACAGGCATAAATCACTGTCAGTGTAGTCGGGGACACAGACACATGCATGAATGTGCCAATCAGTGACATCGCCGAAGCTAACACGATGCTCATGAAGGGAAGGTGTGATCACCGCCCTACATTTGCAGTAGTGTCTACCCTTGGGGTAACAGTCTTTACAAAACTACTGTACTGGCATTGCCCGAAGGCAATTAGGTAGATCCCAGCAATTTAACAGGTTTTGATTTGTGGTTTTAGTAAACTGGGTATCGTTTTAAGCAACGTGCTTTATTTCTTTTTTCCATTTGTTTTTCTTTTTATGGTGCAGTTGCTGTTTGCCTCTCAGCGGGGTTGGGACAGTAGGAGTTACACTGTTCATTATTCTGGATCAAGTTACACATGAGAAGTCATCTGTATGTTTCTTGCATGAGGAATAGAAGCCTTTTTGGTTTGCATGTTGTTTTGACATGCTATGCTTAGGTAGTGATATTGGGATGGACTGCTGATTGGTACAGCACTCTATCCCATAATTGCAACAATGGTTATTGAACTTAACAGTAATAAAGCAAACTGTCACTTTGACCCACGATGAATGATGAAATTATAATTTAAGTTCACTTCCACTCTCCTCTAGACAGAGATCACAAATAGTATACAAAAGTTCATTAATCACAGGTTGGACATCTGTGTGACAAACTATGTAACTTTAGAGTTATACCTGGATTAGTGCTGTGATTAAAGTTACTAGCCTAATAAAAACTTTCTGTGAAATTATCTTATCTTATCTTATCTTATCTTATCTTATCTTATCTTATCTTATCTTATCTTATCTTATCTTATCTTATCTTATCTTATCTTATCTTATCTGACTATTTCCCCAGCCAGTTAAGAACATTTTGTCATTACCAGAGTTGTTGTCACCAAATTGTTTTTCCTCACCTCAAACAGCCAAGTCATGAGGACTGTGAAACCAATTGACTGCATGATATTGGTGTAATACTCCAGCAGTGCCTGGCAACACCCTTTTACCCACAGATTTAGCTCTTCTGTCTGGTGTTCGTAGTTGAAGTGAGCAGAATTATTGGTTATCTGCTGCTGGATACAGGGCCGGGGGGAATTTATGTTGCAGCAGCTAAATGGCACTCCGTCCAGGAGGTATTTTCCTTCCACGTTACTCCTCAGTCGGCTAGAGGGCAAGAAAAAGGAAGAGTTAAGTGCATATGTGTTATTGTGCTCTCAAGTGACGGGATCTGCAATAAGTACTTACTCCATCACCTCTTTTTGAGACATGTCAAGGTAGCGGTTGCTTATCCACTGAATCTGAAACCAGTCTTTATAGCCGTTGTTGCCACAGCACTGGAATTCTATCTGCAACATATCCACAGTTCGCTTCAGAAAGCATTTTCCTGGCGTGTCTGTGTCCTTGTAGTACTTCATGGCTTCTGTAAGCCCCTCTTTAAGAGAGTATTCGAGCTCCCAACGCATGGTGTAGCACATTACAGCCCCCACCAGCACACAGAAGGTAAAGAAAAAGGTGCAGATGATATACGGCAGAATGATCAGCTTCCAGCGCAAGAACTTGGTGGTGTCCACACAGTCATAGCAGATTTTACCTCCCAGGAAGTTAATGGCACAGGCAATGAGGCCCACAGCTATTAGCATGTTGGGCACGTACTGAATGTCCCTCTCAGCCATTAGATCCTTTCGCTTGCTGATCTCCACCTTGAGGAAGAGTCCCAGGCTGAAGAGAATGATCCCTGTTACCACAGACATCCAGTTCAGGATCCATAGCACCTGTGCTAGTTTGTCCCTCTTGGTCTTGGTGAACTTCACTTTTAAGACAGCCATATTTCAACTCTGATCTGTTATTGGGTTGAATCCTGATTGCAGGGGGCAGGGATGTAGGGAAAAAGGGAAAGGAACGAACTATCCACTCAGAATATGTTGGAAGGGAAGTTGGGTACACACTGCTCTGAATGTCCTCTTATAAGCAGCTTAGCCAGGTAGTCATGATCCATATTTTGTATAGGTTGCATTATGATGAAACTGTCATTGTTGGCAGATCGGTGTAACTACGTATGAAAAAGAAAAACATCGCCACATTACTCACCGAACGCAATCTCCAGGAATTAACTGCTCATGATCAAATGTAGCACATTGCGACCACTGATTTGCATGAGAAACACTGCGCAAAAATCGAGCCTGATATTGTCAATTTGACCTACCTTGAAAAGCTCAATGTTTTCTGTTGAAATGCGAAAGCACTACTATGTTTTCCCAAGGACATCCTCAAATCTATTCTTGCAGGAGGCGAGCAGTATTACTGACATAGATTGTTTGAAGGCAGCCACAACAGCATCAATGCAAGCCTAGTAGCCCAGTCCTGACCCTCCTCCTAATCCCCTTTAATCATTAATCATCCCTGGGCCTCACGAGGGATTTCGACCCACCTTCTGCTACCTAGGCAAATCTGACTGTCCCGGTGTAGTAAAAGTAATGGCCATGTGGTCATTTTGTCCAACGGTGTTCCTCCGATTCCAATAGCAACACTGAACATTCTAGGAAATGCCATTCAAAAGAGAGCAAAACTCAATCAGGGCTTTTGTGTCATCACAAAATATGCATACATTCATGGTAAAAAAAGACGAGATGTTCAAGTGAATGGAGATCAACCATTGATGATTATATTCAAGTGCAACACTGGATGAGACCCCCCCAAATTTTTTTGTTGAGGTTCTTTTCAGATCACTTAAATAGCGCTGTGTTCATCAAAATTCATTACTATTTCAGCTCATCTAAATATCTGTATTCTGATGCTCCAGAAGTGTCCGTCCTGGGCAGGACTCTGATGGCTCTAGGCTGCCACGGTAGCAACCATTAATTGATTTAAACAACATTTCCAAACATCGTCCAGTCATAAGTTTTGTTTAAGCCTCAAAGTGTTTCAAAGTAGTTTGCGACAGTTAAGTTCCTGGACTCACAGCACAGGGTGGAGGAACAGGAACATTCAGATCCTTGCTGAGCTCCAGAGGACAATCACCTTCTATTTTCTCTTATTTTCCTTTCCGCTGCTCCTTTCCAGGGTCACCACTGCATATCATCTGCCCCCATCTGACTCTATTCTCTACATCCTCTTCTCTCACACCAACCCATTTCATGTCCTCTTTCACCACATCCATAAATCTCCTCTGTGGTCTTCCTGTAGGCCTCCTGGCTGGCAGGTCCAACCTCACTATCCTTCGCCCAATGTATTCACTATCCTTCCCCTGTGCATGACCAAACCATCTCAGTCTGGTCTCTGACTTTATCTCCCAAACATCTAACATGTGCTGTCCCCCTGAACTCATTCCTGATCCTACCTATCCATCCTCATCACTCTAAAACAGAACCTCAACATCACCATCTCTGCTACCTCCAGCTCTGCTTCTTGTCTTTTCCTCATCTCCTCATCACCACTGTCTTGCACACCTTTCCTTTCATTCTGGTTGATGCTCTTTTATCACACATTAGCCCTGACACTTTTCTCCAGCCGTTCCAACCTATTTGCGTACGTTTCTTCACAACTTTTCTACACCTTCCATCGCTCTGGACTGTTGACCCTGAGTACTTAAAATCCTCAACTTCTTTATCTTTATCTCTACTCCTTGTGGTGTTACTGTTCCACTTGGGTTCTTCTCATTCACACACATGTATTTTGTGTTGCTGTGGCTGACCTTCACTCCTCTCCTTTCCAGAACATATCTCCACTTCTCTAGATTTCCTCCACCTACAAACATCATAGTCCATGGATATTCCTGTCTAACGTCATCTGTCAGCCTGTACATCACCACGACAAACAAGATGGGGCACATAACTGGTCTCCGATCCTTGAAAACCTCTGTCACACCTACGGCACACCTCACTTCTGTCTCCCAGCTCTCATACATGTCCTGCACCAGTCTAACATACTTCTCTGTCACTCCAGAATTTCACATAAAGTACAATGGTTCCTCTCTCAGTGCCCTGTCATATTTCTACAAAGGAACAGTACAGCTCCCCCAGACCCTCTTTGTACCTTTTTACCTACATTCTTAAAGCAAATACTGCACCTGGAGTACTTTTTCTTGGCATGATGCCTACTGCTGCTCATAAACACTTCACCACACTTTCCTATAACTCAAACTGCTTTACTTCTCTATAGTTACTGCAATTCCACAAATCTCCCTTTTTCTTGAAAATGAGCACAAGCACACTTCTGCATTCCTCAGGCATCCTCTCACACTCTGAAGATCCTGGTGAATAATCTTGTCAAAGTCTATAATGCTGCCTCTCCTCGACACTTCCATACCTCCACAGGTACATCATCAGGATCAAATACCTTTCCACTTTTCTTCTTCTTCAGTTCCCCACTCACTTCACCTTTAGTAATCTCTGCTACCCACTTAGTGGTCCACAACGATCCCCCCTTCTCAGTTCCCTCTCATTATTCTTATTCTCTTCAAAGTATGTTTTCCATCTTCACATCACTCTCCTGCCACCTGTCAACACATTTCCCTCTCTATGCTTAATCATCCAAACCTGCCGCACATCCTTCCCATCTCTATCTCTCTGTCAGTCTCACCTTCCTGATTGTCTAACCTATCATACAGGCCATTATTTGTCCTTTGTTTGGCCTTTACCTTGACCATCTCCCTGTAGTTGGGTCGGCTCTCTCCAGTCCCCTCAGTGTCCCACTTCTTCTTTGCCAATCTCTTTCTGTGTATACATATACTCTATCTGACACTCTTTATCATCTCCTCTCATTCATGATACAATAAAACAACTAAAATCCTGCTCCTAAGCTTCCAGACCAACCTTTCTACCTGATCTTTTGGACACAGTTTTTCCTTCCTCCACCTTCCTCCTCTGCATTTCAAACAGCTCACTTTTTCTGTCATAGTGCCACCAATAAAAGACCCAACTCTCAGTCCTACAGTAGCCCAATTTCCACTGGTACACTGTAGGCTCGCAGCAGTGGTTCCAGTCAGTGTTAACTTGGGCTTCAACATGTCCGGTATGAAAGTCACAGGCTTGATTTGTGTATCAACCTGGCATAGGATTCGTGTCGGATGCCTTTTGTGTAACCCTCAACCCCTCACCGCATTTATCGGCGCTTTGGACTACCTCAAGGTGAACACTTGCTTGTGCCTCCTTAGGTCTGCTTTAGAAGATGATACATGAATTTATTTCCCTTGTGCCACGACAGTTTCATTATTCCAGAAGGTCTCATGTAACATCCTTCACTTTTTCTTTATACTGGCTTACCATCAAACTAAGCGCTACAAATTATGATATTCGGCCTGGGCCATAACCCAGTCAGCTAAAACCTTGCCTTTTGTCATAAAAAAAAAAAAATGACACCACATAGAGCATTGTACCTCAACAACAGCAGAATGCTCCAAACATGAACATTCTCCCACCACCTCAGGTCTGGGGTTTGATTCAGTTCATCTCCTCTCACAAACACACATCTAAAAATACTTGTCACGCTGCAAATCAGCCAATGAAATTTTAACTGACAGTAAGATTAGTGGATTAACATGTACCAAAGTAGCTTGTGTAAGAACATACCTTTCCTGTAGCCATTGGGCCAGTCAGCAAATCCATCCAAGGCAGAGCAATCAGCACTCACTGCTGCACAGACCAACAGTGAAGTTAAAGTCATGTAGATTTGGACTTCTGTTCCAAGTAAGTTTTCAGAATTTGTAAAATCTTTTGATGCTTCAGATTACATATAAAAAAAAAAAATGTTTTTGCACAACCCATTGATCTATGCATGGTCACATGACTGAGACGAGCTTGTAACTTGTAATCACTTGTTGTTTTATAAAGTAGTAGACTGTATATGAACTTTATTTCTTGATCTGCTAGTACACTCAATTTAGTACTGAGCATCTGACCTCAGCGGACAAACAGCACAATGTTGAATAGCCAATGGTCTGAGGCACATCATTGGACCCATAATCCACTGGCTGCAAAAGCTCAAAGCTGAAGGTACGCCAGGAGCATTAATAAACAATAAATTATGTCAAGTAAGCTATGGTTGATGAACATTCAATCTCAAAAAGGTGACGATAACATGGAAGAAATCCTAAGACCTTCAAATGCTGGACGTTTTTTTTCAAAGTAGGTGTGGGGGTTCCGTGTGGTGCGTGCAGTAAAGAATAGATGGTTCCTCAGGAGTAAAAAGTGACAGTTGGAATTGAGAGAACCGGGCTCTAAGGCAACACATATGGCTGGGACAATTGGTTCAGTGGTGGGGCATCATGGGACTCTTGCCGAAAATGCCCTGGTACAGATCATCCCAGCAATGTTGCATAGACATGATTCGGTTGGGTTTACACAGTGCTAAGAGTTTTCTCGTCTATGTTGCTGTTGGAGGCTAACAAAGTGAAGCATGTCACTCAGATGTGGATGGAAATGGAGAATAGCCACCAGAAAGCTTGTCTTGAGATACCAGGGTAACATTACTTTTAAATATAATTTTGCCATCTCTAAGTATTCTTTTTATTCTCCGCTAACTGATACATGCTTTCGAACATTTGACCAGATGGGAGCAGGGAGGAATGGGAAGATGGAGCTCTTTCATCAACACTAAGGTGACTCAGATAGTCAGGGACCGTGGCTGCATGTGGACTTCTATTAGGCCAGTTCTATCCTCATTCCAGCCTGCAGGCTCTTCTGAAGCTTGTGCTGGTGCCTGAAATTGATATCGCTTCAGTCCAAACTATTGTATCCATCCAAATCCGGTGTCAGTTCATTATTTTCTCTGCCTTTGATACTGTGCTTTATCCTGATTTGTATGTTAGATATGGATTCCTAACCTATACATTTCAAAGTTGATGTATTTTATCCTGGACATAACAATTTTCCTGAAGTGCAAGGATGATCTTCTGCAGTCTTTCTGCTTCGCTTTTACAATTACCTACAGTTTTTCTCAACAAGTCAGAGCCCTCTGGTTGCTCAATCATGACCATGCTAAGGTACAGGAAGAAGACCACATTCAAGTGGTCACAATGGAAACTGATCTGATGTTTATTAAGTCATTAAAGATAATATATGCAGGTGACTGAGCTTAAAGGAACCAGAAAACAATCTGTAAATGTCTCAGTTATCTTGGTCACAGTCAAATGTTGTCAAACCTTATCCTGGCAACGGGACTTTCTCTCCTTGAAGATGTTTTGCCTCTCATCTGGAAAGAGCCTCCTCTTATCCCTATAAAATGTACAGCGCTTTGACAGAAAGTGCTCTAATAATTATTGTTGTCGCTACTTGTCAAAAGATTCGATCCCGTTGACTGAATTCATATTCTTTTCTGAGCACCTGTACAGTTTCACAAATAGGACGAATGGGTTGGTGGAGTAGTGAATATGATGAGCTCGATAGAAAAGCAGGAGAAAGGGTCTAACATGCCTGGAAGAGTAATCCATTAAGTTATAGTATGTTATGTTATGTTGCTCTCAACCCTCGATGGAGTTGCTGCTAAGCCCAAGGGCTGCTCCTCCCAGGCTCTCCTGGCATCATCATTGCATCAATAATAGCTTCCTGGTCAGGAAACACCCTGAGCTGGCCTTGAGATACCAGCAATGGATCAGACCTGCAATGGAGAGTGTTGAGGATGTCAAATTTTGTGTAAAATGCGCTACTTCAAAACAGGTATGTTCTTACACACATCTGCATATGTAGTCCTGCCGTATGCTTTATTACTTAATGATTTACTTTGTCTTTTTTTATTGATGTTGTTGATGATCTCTGGCCTGCAGTTATGTGTCTGGGGGCTATGATGAAGAATGGCCACTCAGGAAGTGAAAACATCTTTACGCATTCCCTCCAGACATGCAATGGATTTGGTCTTTTCACTGAGGCCTTAAAGTACCTACCTACAGGATACAATGTGGCCGAGCTTCTTGTTATACACGCGCAGCAAAACACGGAGAAGTTGCACAACGCTAAAAATTGTCACCATGCCAACAGTAATTATCGGATTGAAGGAAAAATGGATGGGACAAGGCCGACAGGGACGAGGGCGAACGGTAAGCTGATATTCAACTTGACAAAAAGCGTTATATTCTTAATAATTACTTTTTTTTGACAGACTATCCAGAAGGTTGGCAGGCCTGTCCGCTGTCTGCAAAAATTTATCAGGCTCGGAAAGTGAGCACTTTGTCCCCAGAGCAACTTGTGGAACTGGTCATAGAGACTGTGGTGGAAGCAAGGAAACTCAATCCAAAGACAAGGTGCTGAGAATCAGATGTGATGGGAAATAAGTTTAGGTTTTTTTTTATGTTGAGGTCTGAGCAACTTATTTCTCTGTGTCCTTGATCCTAGTGAGGCGGTCTGGCCAAAGCACACACAGGGAAACTCAAACAGCTAAGAGACGTTTCTGTTGAACCGGGCACTGCGTCAACATATGCCCTGCCCTTCCTCAACGTACATGGCTGATAGTAAAGTGCAAACAGTACATTTGGATGAACCTGAAGGGGAACTGCCCTTCATTTATGTACTTGTGATAATATTTCCTGCATGTTAACATAATAAATTCATGATGTGCAGTCATGAGTAACAATGGCCTTTGTTCTTAATGTGCATCCAAACGCGACCTGAGTCACCAAAGGACATTTCCATGAACTACAAGTGACACTAGATAGCGCCACAGACCCAATTTCCCTCAGCAGCTTGAACAAAGACATTTTGGTGGAGATGATGCTTTCTGGAGAGGGTGAGGTGTTTTTTATATCCCTTGATTAGTTTTTTTACATTTTGATTTCATCACACAACAAAGATAAATGTCTTACTCATCACTAAAGAGTGATGTTCTGACAAGTCTTTCTCCAAGAGAGCACAGGGCTGACACAGTTTTGGGACCAATCATGGATATATAGTCAGCATTTATTTCATCCTATAAATCTAAGAAAGCAAGTTATAACTGAAACATATATGTTTTTGAGGCTTCGGGGTGAATCCTGCTTCTTTTCTCAGCAAAACTGTGTTCAACCATTCTTCCAGTTATCATAAGTTTTACTCAAACGGTAAATCTGATGATAGGTATGTAAGACGAGACTGACACATGCCGTATGAGATGATGAGATGAGATGTACTTTAATGATCCTATGATTGGGAACTTGCTTAATATGTATCATTGTTTAGTATGGCGTATGATGTTATATTTGCTGGCCTATAATACACAGCCACTAAGTTGTTTCCAATAATGTTATGCCCAACGTTACAGAACACTGCAGCACCACACAACCAAATTTTCCTGATAAAAAAAGGGAGGTTAATAGCTAGCTGGGACTTGAAAATGTTGATCCAGGTGTATACAGTACACTGTAGGGAGTTTGTCAAGGTTTATGTTTTCCTAATATTTCATAATCTTGGCATGAAGGACCGGTCACTTTTTTTGAGCAAATGTCATCTAAAAGTAGTGTCAATCCGAGAGCCTCCCCTACTGTGACACAGCACTTTTACCTGCTGTCATACCTTAATCAAAGCCTCCTGATCACAGAACCTTGAAGTAGTGGATCCAGTGTCAAATATATCAATGACTGACTGATCCCCAGGTAGTCTTGAATAACTTGTTACATGCAGATCAGCTCTGCATCCTTTGGACAAAAATTGTGAGCACTCCTCCGCTGCTCACAGACACATAAAACCTTTATTTTCTGGACATTGAATCTGTGCGAAAGAGGCTGCTGGCTGGAGAAGGATCTAGAAAAAAACAAACTCAATGATAGAGGCAGCAGCTGCTATTGAATCAGGTAAAAACATGTCTTGATTTTCTCTTCGTTGTCATGTGTAGCCAGATGCCTTAATGACTTTTAAAGCCCCCCAAAGAATTCCATATGAAAATCAGTAATAACCTAATTGAAAAAGCACTTCACATCATTGCCTGCGGAGCCCAGACGAATGTCACGTGGAGTTTGCACCGAACTCCACGTGACATAAAAACCACAAATTGGTATGTCAAAGTTTTGCACTGCAGCGTGCAGGTAGATACAGCATTCCAAAGGTTGCTGCATAGAAGCAGTGGGTAGGAAGTGCAGCGTCATGTACTGGTTTCCTTAACATTGCTGCGATTGTTAACAACACGACAGACCTTCCCCCTCCACAATTTCTGCAGGGGGTGTGATGTCTACTTCTGCAGGCAGACCTTCCTCCATCTGCTGGGTGGTGTTAATCATGACAGGGTCTCAGGGGTCTACGGCCTTTCGCCCCAAGTGGTTGCTGCGACATCATTGCTGGAACAAGAGTCAAAAACGAGAACTGTTACACGAAACAAGTCTGAGAGATATTGTTCATCGTCCTAGTTGATATTTTCAATGTTTTTAGTCCTATTCTTTTGCATTGAAGAGGCTTTCTCTCAAACTGCATTAGAACAGGGACAGGGACAGGAGTTGAAAATTAGCATTAGCTAATCACTCTGTATGTGTCACATCAGTTGCATCTTTCATACTGTAACTATGTATGGCAGCATTGTCCCTGTCAAACAAACAAACAAATAAACAAATAAATAAATAAATAAATAGAGGAATAAAGAACTACAGCCACACTCTGCCCACTTCAAGATTGAAGAAAAATAAGATTAAAGATGAACAAAACGGTGAAGTGATACTTCTATACTACCACAAGAAATCAGGGGTTTTCATCAGCGGCAGGTAGAAATCAGAACGGTCTGCAGGGGACACTGTTGTTCCAGTTACAATTGGCTGAGAGCAACTTCTCACTGGATGATCTCATTTTGGTCCCGGAGGATTTTGCTTCATCACAACCCAGCAGGTGCCCTCTTTACTACCTCTCATCCCCCTTTCTCCTGTCCTTTAGCGTAAACATCAATGCTTCCACCATCTCTGCTGCCAGTGTAATTTACCAAACATCAAGGCTGTCTGTCAAGGGATGGAAATCACTAGTGGGATGATTTGAAGCTGCTTGAAATCTGGTGTCCTGCTCACTCTTTTTTTTATCTGTGATGTGAGGCATTATTAAATAAAGGGAAAAAAATCTGACCACTTGTTTGAAAATTGGAGGTCAGTCACTGGCCTAACAATTACACTGCAACGCATTGTAATGTAATGACAGGAGTAATTTTTTTCTGATGGTTCATTGGATAATTGGTTAGTTCTGATGCAGTCACTTTGTGATTTGTTCGAAATCTGGAAACATATGCAGCAGGGCAGGTGAAATTAAATTAGTTCATGCTTATTTATCCGATGATGATACCAGGGCCTGAGCGGTCTGCCTGCACTGCACAGACAGTGAGAGTGTCTATCACAGACATCTATTTGGGTCGATCCCATGTTTGCAGTGATGTTACTACGTTTATTAGGTTGTAGTAACACTGTGACTTCATGCTAGGAGAGACACTCTCTCTCTCTCTCTCATTATCTATCTATCTCTCTTTCTGTGTGTGTGTCCGTGTGTGTGTGTGTGTGTGAGAGAGAGAGAGAGAGAGATAGAGAGAGAACAATAGTTATCTTTTTGTTACATCTTGGCCATAAAATTTACTGTGAATAATTTTCTTAATGGGCAGATGGAAAGATTTTAGTGAATAATGCATGAAAATTAGTTCCAGACAAAATGCTGGCTCAAAATGACAATCTATGTCATGCTGGCGAAGGAAAAGATAAGCCAGTGATTCTGCTTTCCTTGTATTAGTATAAAAGTTATTAGTTTGAAATTGTCATGTTCGTTATCATTTCCTATGATCTCACATACTGGATAACTCTTTATATTGATCATGTTGGTATTATTGATATTATCATCATAATCATTTATAATAATAATAACAGCTTTATAAGAATAGAATAGAATAGAATAGAATAGAATAGAATAGAATAGAATAGAATAGAATAGAATATTCCTTTAATTTTTCCACAGCAGGAAAATTTCAATGAGATTACTCATTCTGTCTTGAAAATATTTCCAAGTTACTGACCATGTTGACCATAGGATCCTGTAAAGTCATCTTTCCAGTAGTATAAAACCACCAATATTAGCGCAAGTGTTGTTGTATTGTGTGATTTTTCTCGTTTAAATATTCAAGATTCACTGGGAGATGAATGGCGTCTATTAGGAGCATTTAATCAGCGGCTGGCCCAGTGCTCCCAGTCTTCTACACCCCCTGGGGAAAGATTAATGGGTACAGGATGTTTCATCAGGCCCTCCACATCACTGCCCAGGATATGAGGCCGTGATTGTGTCTGTTTTACTGTTTTTTTTGGTGCAGGCAAACAACAAGGAACCCACAGGTCAGATGGTTTCACAGAGCACAACGTTAAAAACGGAAGACAGCGATCCAGGCAAATGACAAGAGTATGTGACACATCTATGACAGCAGACAACTGAAACAAATAAGAAATAAAACAAATATATGAATTGGTAAAACAAAAAAGGGTTGATAAACCAATGGAGATCACACTGTAAATTTCAATCTATATTCAATACGGCAAAGGAAAAAATATGTAGAGGAACTCATACTCTAAATATACTGGTTACAATATGAGCACAATGAACAGGCTGGTCTGAGTCCTCTGATGATTCAGAGCAAGCGTTCCTACCACGTGCTTTGGTTCTGCCACACCCTCCCCCCCCTCCTCTAAGACACTATGTCTCTAAAATGCTCACTCAACAATGAATATCTCAGGAATTATTGATGATAAGTGAATTATTTAACAATTTTTCTTGTTAAACCTGTTAAATAGATGCCTTTGGAACAATGTAATTATTGCAATATATGTTTTGGGTTACATAGCGGAGATGAGTGGTGGACAATGTGAAGGAAAATGCTCTATATCCTCAACACTGATGGTGTCCTTGACTGTGCACTTTGGAGTTTTCATTTTGTCTCTGCTCTTGATAAAGCATGTTTGCTTTACTGCCATTGAATCTCATGAAAAATGGATGACCACCCATTGTTTTTTGCCGCCCATCGCTCCCCACATTTGCAGTGTCCAGGGAATGAATTTGGGTTGCATCTTACTTCTCCGCTCTTCCCTCTGTACTTCATCGGTTTGTTATGGGTCGCATGTAACTTCGCACATATTTCAACCTGACACACTTTTGCTCCGAGTCTCCCTTGGGTGCCTGGTTCATGAGCCAACACATGCTGTTTTATTTAAAAAGAGGGTTGGGTGTTCTCTGTCTGTGGATGTACATATAGCCATTGTTTTTTTGTAGTGGGCATGCCTCATGGAGTGGTTTGACTTTTCTCTGTGACCTTGCAGGTGTGGCAACACCTCTGACACCACATAAAATTAGGGGGGCCAACAAATGCATGAGCTGTTTAGCAGGTTTTCCTCTTTATTTTTCCATTAGAAAAAGGACAATGCACTTATTCAAAACCAAGTGTAAGACTCCATGTATATGTATCAATATAGCAATATATTGTTACAGAATATACTAAACAGCAAAATGATTTATTTCAGGGAATTGTCATCACTTGCTCAATCTATCACAGCCTGAAGAATAAGAACCTGCCAACAAAATGAGTGTGAGGCATAAGTAACAATATTGATGCTAAAAAGCAGAGCCAAGCAGAGCCAAGCAGAGCCAAGCAGAGCCAAGCGCTTTCTTGTCAAGACCACGCATACGTGCTAAATCGCAGCTAATCGGAAGACTGATAGCATCATGGAAATCAGAGTTGTGTGGTGCTGCAAAATGACACATAAATCACATGCAGTGGAATGGATGCAAAATGCTGCTGTTTGCATGATGGGTACAAATTGCTGCCTGATGTCTGCAAAGGTCCATATTATTACTTGTCTTCGGGCTGCACAGTCAGTTTTCTGATAAACAGCAGGACTATTCATTTTGTAGTCAGTGTCGTTGAAATTTCCCCATTGTGGAATGATTAAAGGAATATTCTATTGTATTCTGTTAATGTGGTTCACACCAGATCATTTTTAAATGCTTAGTCTAGGGTGGGTTTGCATCTTAAATCTACGCAAGGCCAATAATAATTCTTCAGACACAAAACAGGAAGTAGGACAGCAGACAGCAGTCAGTGTGAATGATGGGTCTCAGAAGATACAAGGCACCTTGGCCAGCTCACTAGTTGGGCTTAACCAAGCATGTCTAGCAACTTTGAGAGATGCCAGCCCCTCCTGGCACACTTTCAAAGTTTATAGACAAATCAATAATTTCCATTGTCTGTGTGAACAAAATTAGTGTATATAATATTCCTATAGAATAAATTAAAAACTGACCCTTCACTTTCTGAAAGGCACATGGCCACTGTCCCTCTGCCTGTCAGTGAGAGGTGTCTGAACTGGGATAAAGAAGTTTCATGTTCAGCATAGGCTCATAATGTAAGCTTTACAAATATAGACCTTAAAAAAGAATAGTGTAGTGTGGGGTGGGAAGGCTGGCCACAGGAAACCCACAATCCCTTGCGGCTAGAAGGACCTTTGGGGAGTCTCCCCGTTGTTTGGGTTTTTAGAACTGTGTCATGTAAATCGTCGTACAATGTTATTCATGTTGCATTACGTTAACCTGCATCATTAGTTGTCATAATTGGGGGGGGGGGATGCATCCTTAATGTAACTGTGGGGTTGGGAAATACGGGCCTTGGGTTTTCATCTGGGATTAGTGTGGTGACATCTATCATTTTGAACACTTTCACTGAAATAACCAAAAATACTTGAATCATCATACCCCTAATAGGATTACATAGGATTACATTTGTAGTTGACAAAGTGATGATACAATGCACTTTAAATATGCGAGTTGAACATGTGAGGTACACATGGTTGCGAAATAAATAAGACCTACCAGTAGGATCTTTAAGTGGTATGCAGGAAATGAAGACAGGGACTTCATCGTATGGTGATACACAACAGTTACACTGCACAGTATTTGTCTCATTATCTTTCAGGAATAATCCCACCCGGTGATCTCCTAAATGATCACTCTGGGTAACGTTTTCATTTATAATGAATACATACCCTTTGCTATAAACAGTTCCAGGAGTGTTTTTCAAGACAAACCATGAGGGGACACAAAGCCACTACTCTTTTGTAGGTGTGTGCGTGTGTGACTACCCCTTTGAAATGACATCCAATAGCCTTGCATCAATGAGGACGTTAATTCTGCATGGAAATACACAAGGAGGGATCTGTATACATTTGTCCTAACTGTGTGTCCGAGATGGAAATGGGGCGACATATTTAATAAAACAGAAATAGCGGAGAAGTATTGAAAACGGAGCCTCCAGGGCCTCCGCCTGTTTCATGAGAAGCGGAGCACGTCGTGGGATGCTGCGCCTCTGCTTGCATCTGTCCCTACTGCGCAGCCGCAGTCTCTCCAGGACCCAGGGCAGAGAAGGGAGACGGAGAAAATGGCCCTCGATAATTTAATATTCGCTCAATGTATTCTTTATTTTTTAGCTTTCGTGTTCGGCTTCATCGCCGTGGTCCCTCTGTCTGAAAACACGGAGGATTTCCGGGGGAAATGCCTGCTGTTCACGCGAGGGATGTGGCAGAACGAGAACATCACTGTGTCGAAGCAGCGTTTCATCGTGGAGGAGTGGGGACCCGAGTCTTCCTGCAGCTTCATCACTTTTGTTGGGATAGCGTCCCTCATCCTGTCCGCAGTGCAGGCTTGGAGGCTCCTCTTCTTTCTGTGCAAAGGACATGACGAGTAAGTGACCCGGCACTTCTTCTCATCCCCCATACTGCATTGGGCTGTGACTGCTCCTGCAGAAATCGCGGGTGTTTTCTGTCCGTCTCCCACGCCCTTGACACAATCTCACCGTCACCGTGGCAGCTGGAATGGACGCCTGTTCAATAAACCTCGCATGTGACATCTTTGTACGAGGATGTCATGTTTGGAGAGACATAGTACAATGAGGTGTTGCTGGTTTAATAATGTCACTCTTTTCAGGCGGGACTGTAGGGCATCATTCAGATTAACTGCGTCGCTTTTTTGTGATTCATTGGAGAAAAATATGATATAATTTGTTGATATGGCGTGAGGTGATTTTCTTATTACAGATTCTCCTTTCTCCTTCATACTCTCACTGTTTATATTGTTTTTGTGCTCAGCTCCATCTTCAATGCTTTTCTCAACCTGCTGATAAGTTCGCTGGTGGTGTTCACAGTCTTCCTCTCCAGCACCATTGTCAGCGTGGGTTTCAACCTGTGGTGCGACTCCATCACTGAGGGGGGGTCCATGCCGAGCAGGTGAGAGAACATCGCCGTGCTTTGCTGCGATTCATTTTAAACAAAATGCTGCTGTGACTGTTGATGTGCACTGTTCATGGCAGCTGTGAAGACCTGCAGGACACTGATCTAGAACTTGGTCTGGACAACTCTGCTTTCTATGACCAGTTTGCTATAGCTCAGGTAAGGTCCCCCCCCCCCGGCCGATTTGACAACAGTTGAAATGTCATTCATGATAAGGCTCTTCTCGCCTCCCTGCAGTTTGGCCTGTGGGCCGCCTGGCTCACCTGGCTGGGGATCGCAGTGATGGCCTTCCTGAAGGTCTACCACAACTACAGGCAAGAAGACCTGTTGGACAGTCTGCTCCATGAGAAGGACCTGCTTCTTGGTCGTTCGTCACGCCGCAGCTCCGACCTTAAGACGGGCCTCATCTAGGAAGCTCAAGCGCATACACACATGCACACTCGGCCATACACTCCGTATTCCTGCCAAGAGAAACACCAGTGTTAGACAATCAAAACCAATTGGCTTTTGCTCCAACTGACCACAGACCGAAACGAGGGCTTGCCATTATTCTGTAAAAATAATTGATTTTCCCTCAAAATAATCACACCAGTTGTGACAAACCTACAAAAAGTGCTGCTAAATGTTATTTAATCAATCACTGTGTTCATTGCTCTCATAGTGATAAAACAATTTAATAATATACCAAATATACGGCTAGTTATTCTGAACTTGTTAATTTCTATCCAGTATCACAATATCAGTGGCTTGGACAGACGGATAGATCATGTTGTCTTTGTGAAAATTCTGCATGGACCTAGTGCATGACAAACTTTTAAGGTGGTTTTAAATGTGGAGGCATATGATCTTGTTTCATACATTGATTAATGTGTTCCTAAGGTAGGCTCCTTCTGTAGAGTGTGCACTGCACCTTGTTGGAGTTAGATCTCTTTGCATGATGCCGCAAAGTAAAATAATTTGTGCTTTTGCAGTGTATTGACACCTACTACTAGGATGAGTTTGTAAAATGCTTTTTTTTTTTTTTTTAATTGTTTATTTTAGCTCAGAGCATCCATGTATCAGGCAGCCAGTCCAAAAATGCTTTCAGCAAAGTGTGTGGAACTAATAACTAATCCAATTTTGTACTCAGGCTTCTCACTCAGATTTTTTAAGCTACAAACCCAAGTATTATGATATTGTGAAAACATGCATAAATATGCACATGTTCCCATGGACTCTAACACACACCAGTTACAATCTAGTTGTAGGAATAAAACATGTCCTTTGCTCCATATTGGTAGGCAATGATAGTTTTATTCAAAACAATTTAAATCAGAAAACGCTTGGAACGAAGAAGACCCTCCAAAAAGGCACGTCTTTCAAGTGACCGTAAATGTTTGGACAGCAGTGAAATGCAGCTATAGTGTGATATGTGCATATGCAGGACATGTGTTTGCTGGGTATTGGTTTTATTGCTAATTATAATTTACCGAGTCAAGAGTGATTCTCTCCTCCACACAGGTGTTATATATTGCTTTGATGTTCACCCCCCTCCCATCCCTGACCCTAACCTTTCACATGAGTTCCCTGAAACCTGTTATATAAAGACCTCTGTTGTAATGGAACATATGTCATATGTTATTGCTTGTGTGAGTTCCTTGCATCACTGTGCCCTTTGATTCCTCATCAATTTTTTTTTCTTCATATGATAAAGGGACGTGCATTCAATACATACAGAATTTGATTCTATCATATTTCTTGGTTTGGCCGGAAAAAAAATACTCGCGCAAACTTGGTGAAAGTGGATCTCCTTAGAGTCGCCAGCTTGGTTAGCATTTGACATCACAATGGAAGCCTGAAAATTGTTTAAAAATAGAAATACAACTGTTTAAAACCGCAAAATAGTCTGAAGGTGGACATTTGAGAAGGTTCAAATGCACAGTTTAGAAGAATAAATTACATGTAGGAGACAGGATATTCTGGATTCGATTTAAGCGGTTATAAAGAGAGACGTTGGGAAGAGCATTAGCAGTCATTCAATTTGAATATAACCTTGCTGACAATAGCTAGACACAAAGAGAGAAATTGTAATATTGTGCTGCAGTTCTTTTCAAAAGAGGAACTAGGTTTCAGCTGAAGACCAGACAGAATGAAATCTTTAAGGAAAGGTGTTTTCATCTGTCAGTCTCTCAGACTGGTGATGTGTGTTTTCTACTTCAGATTGTTCTGAAAGGGTTTGTCGACCAATCCAAGCTCTTCCAAAACATATGTACATTCATATAGGTGCAAAGCTGAATATTGTGATAGTCCTTAGTACATTGAACCACATATACACACATTCGGTCGTGTATTATCGATATACACAAATCAGTATTGTAGCAAAAACAACAAAAAAGCTTTCCCACCGTTGTAGTACATATATATATATATACACGTATATGAGTACACATATATATACGTACATGAGTACACACACACATATATATATGTATATGAGTACATATATATACATATTTGAGTACACACACATAAATATATATATATATATATATATATATATATATATATATATATATATATATATATATATATACACATGAACATGTGAGGTACATATTTCTGGGATTAAACATATTTTCACTTTTTTATGTGAAGGTGGTTTATCACCACTGATAATGTACAACGCCTTCCCGACGGGCTGAGGTGTTTGTAGGCTTGGGCACCTTCAAAGATAGAAGAGGGGTCTAGAAAAAAAAAGTCTCTTTGTCTCCTCCTGTGGTTGGACTCGGTCACTGCATGGTTAGCCATATCCAACAGCCCCACAGGAGCTGTTTCATATGCAGCAGATAGACAGCCAAAGCAGCTTCCAGCTCCTCGCACACTCTCTGTGGACGTCGGCGGCCTGTGCAGTACATGGCCACGCCCAGGAATGACATCAACAGAAAGAGGCAGGTGAACAGGGCGAGGTGCGGGCGGGACGGAGTTGTCTCATAGGCTACAAAGGCATGCACACACACACAAACACACACGCACACACACACACACACACACACACGCACACACAAAAAAATGTGTAAATAGGCTTTTGAACTGTCAAACACAAGGATCTGGCGATAGAAAATTCAATGTGGGTTCATAATGTTTAAATGGTAAAGTGGGGCACCGTCACACAAACTGTTACCAACACTATTTTAAAGGGTGTGATCTAGAGGAAGTGAACTTTTCTATTTGATGTTTCCCTTCACATCAATAATAAATAGTGCTCGTGGTGGGGGACTTAGCTGCATTGTCATGCATTTCGTGATTACAGATAGCTCCAGATAGACTTACCACCTATAAAGTCATGGTAAGGGATGTCTGTGAAATTGACAGAAAGAGGCCTATCAGAGTAAAAATAAATAGCTAACTTTGTTTGTAAAGCAGCGAAAAATTCCCATAATATTCTGTCACCTCTACATATTGACTTATGTAAAGCACGTCATTTGCTTATGTTTGGTTGTCTCTCGACATTACTCTAAATAGCAGAAGGGGATTGTCCAAAGAGATGATACAATGCGCCACTTGATGTCCAAATGAATTTTCTTCATTTTGTCGACTGTTGCATGCAAATTAAGGTTAGGTAGGGTAGGTTACGTAATTAGGTAGAGCTGCTTAAATACAGGAGGGCATCACAGTCTAAAGGATGTAAGGAAACACCCACATCCCTTTTCCCATGACATTAATGTGACGAAGCACAGTATCATGTGTTTACTGCTATTTACATGGTCTCGTTCTCTCACCATGCACTGTGATCTCCGGCTCCCTGAATCGAACCCTCCGTTCGCCTTTCCGTCTGTGGATGCCGTCTGTGTCTATCCCGTGATTTGGACTTGGCCTCTTGAGGATGGATGTTGGGACTTTGCCGTTAGTTACCTGGATGAAACAGTAATTCAGCATCATCATAATAAAGTGAAGACCAGACAAACAACTGGACGGGCAGCTCAAGGCCTCGCAACCTTGGGTTTTGGTGTATCCTCCTGGTGGTGGTTGGCATCCTTTCTTTGGCGGACCTCTGAGTGTTTTTCGCAGTGGGGATGAGGAAGACAGGTGACAGTGTCTCTGATGGACTCAGCAGCAGCAAACCGTTTGGACAGTGCAGACACACACTCGCCCAGTGAGTCTAGAGAGAACCATGATTATGGGTGAGTAATGTTTCCTTACGACAAATATAAATGAAAATGTAAACATGCAAATGTGTCTGGGAAACACGCCTGTGATAACACCGGCAGTACGAGGAAGATCTATGGAAAGTCGTTTTATATTCATTCATGCAAATATTATGAAACAACAGACATAAGACTTCCTCTGTGTTTGTAATGTTGAATGTCTAATGTATTGGCATGACAGAAAAATCCCTCTGCTCTGATCGTCTCATAATTCTAATGAAACTTCAACAATTTAAAAGAGCCCTAGTTTTGTTGCAACTTCATTTGCATTCGTTGAAAGGCTGTTGTGACCCATGACGGAAGAATTAGTGACTTGCCATCCAATGAGTGGTCTCTGGGGTAATTTCTGACTGGAGGACCTAGACTGAATGGATATGCACTTCCTCAAGGCTGTGAGAGATGCAAGTTTAACTGACGACTTTTCATGTTACCTTTCAAGATAATTCCAACTTGATGATTACAAAGAAATCCAAAAGGAAGACTATAACAATAACTTCAGAAATGTCAAAATACCACATTGCTGCAAATTCTGGCGCAATATATTTTCATCAAACTTAGATATCCCTATATCAGCAAGTGCTGTCATATGCAAACTACCATATATACTATAACTGCAGTCTTGGAATTTTGAGACTATTGAAAAAATTAATTTGAGACAAGTTTTTGACAATGATCCATCCTTTGTACTTCTATTAGCAATATTGAAAATTGAAGTACCTCTTCAGATTATTTATGGATCCACAAGAGGTTCTCTTTTGGTTTCAAGAAGAAATGAAAGCTTTAATCCTTGATTGAGAAAATATCGCACTGAGCAACGCATCACAATCAGCACTGGGTTGAGATTAGGCTCATTACTATTATATTGATGCAGTATAAGTCCTCAGTATGATTTGAGTTCAAGAACCCCATCTCTAATCAGTTTGATCTATTTTTGTTTTTTATTTTCCAAAGGCTAACTTTTGCAGAGGTCTGCCTTGACATTAAAAAGACAAACAAAAATTATTGCTTAAGTGAACCTCTCAGCATTACCCCAATTCCACTTGAGACATTCCTTTTTACCTGCATTCAACCCCAGTCCAATTCTAGGAAATGTTAACTTTATTTTGAAAGTGTCTCCCCAAATATTGCAAGTTACTGACACTATGTTAGGAGAATAATGTGTTGTGCAATAGTTTATATTTACTTCCTATTGAATTTCAACAGTGTTGCAGTTCCCCCTGTTTCTCATGTTTGTGTGCGATGAAATTGGCTGAAACAACAGGCCTCCAGTCAACATTTGGATGAACCTTTTCTCTGTGGGTCAGAAAAGACTTCTCTTTGTTCAAAACACAAGATGTCACAGAACGCACGGATAGTTTTGTTTGTTTCGAGCCGGCAACAACAGCGGCTGCTCTCTTTTTTGTTGACTTTTTGAGTAAAAAAAAATATGTTATCTCAAATCATTTTACATTTCGAAAAAAATATGTTAATCTCACAAAAACCGTGATTCTTCAACTTGTTGCTTTTTTTAACAATTCAATTCTCCTAATAAACCTCGGAACTTTTTTAAGGTAGTACCTTGGCCTTTACCTTTGTCTAATATTTGAAATTATCATATACTATTCAGTAAATTATTTTTAAAGAGTAATATGCCTTTTTAAACTTGTCACCGGTGCAGTCTTCCTGTAGCTAGCTCTGAAAGCTGCTGTAACTACATAAGCGTCCTGTGAGCACAACAGTCTTCACACAAACCCATTCAATCAGAGCTGCCCCCCCCTTAAAACCAGCCCAATGCACACTTAACTAAACGGTGACTCCAAAACTGTCACAGAGGCTGTTTTTGCTCAGTAAAAGCACCTACATCGGTGGAGATCTTTATTAATTTAACATCTTTAAGTACTGACATCTTGAAAGGGTGAGCCAAAGTGTTTTAAACCCTGCCCTGGGTGCGCTGTAAAACAGAGGCTGTAGTTTGCTCTTTGAGATAGCATGACTTAGAAGATACTAAACAGCACGGTCTCCACCCTCTTGCATCAGATTAGGCATTGATAGATTACTCGTGAGCTGCCCCCCCACAGTTGATATCCAAAACATAAAGTTGTGTTTTTTTCCACAGTCCATTAACCTGAAAAATACTGGTCCCTGATTTCCACAAGAGAATTTGCAGGTTGACACACAGGTGAGCATTTACCTGAATATTCCGTCTTGCCAATTTCAGCATAGACAGTTGCCATAAGCTCCAGGCTTCTGGCTGTAATTGGATGGTCATTACCGAAGGCTCGCTGGTGGATCTTGGTGGCCTGAAAGATGGGGTGACATGGCACTTTTAAAGATGAGGCAAGAGTGCCCACTTAAAGTTTTGTCCGGTCAAAATTACTGAGAGGACAACAATTAAGTTTACTTACTTTTCCACTGTATTCCAGAGCCAAATGAGGTCTGAGAAAGGGGGGAAAACACATAAGAATCCTCTATTTAAGACATTTTAAAAATAAAATCCATTATCTATGCATGTTTGTTTTATTTTGAATACACATTTATTCAAAGCCAATAACAATCCCTGACCTACATACAGTGTTGTGGTCAGTTTTGGATCACCAGGAGGGCATATCTCTTTCAGTACAAGGGACATGTTGGCAGGACAAAATCTCAACAAGCATCTGCTGTGATTAGACAAGGGCAGCCAGGCACCTCACGGAAGGAGTGGAAAACTTCTACTCCTGCCAGCTTTCTCTTCAGCTGTCTATTCACTGGCATGTGCTGCAGAAGTTACAGGTTGGTTTAGTGGTCCATGCCCTTCCGCCACTCTGCTTAGTGTTAAGCTACCTGAACATGACGTGGGATGTTCAAGAGCTGCCAGCTGTTCCCCACATATCTGTCCTGCAAAGCTAGTCAAGGACATCACCACTGGTGCACGCAAGCGCAGTGGTGATACGCGTATAGATGTGGAGCAAGCTCTGTTTCGTGTGACGAATGTCAGACTTGCTGTTCCAAACCCACACTTCTCCTCAATTAGTAATGGCCAGGTGTCGGTTTGCACTGAAGGTACTTCTTTTGGGGACATCTGATCAGAAAAGGCCCTTCAGTGGCCTGGAGGACCTCCTCTTACATTAATGCAAGAGTCAGCTTCAAAACTTTATTGTTCACAAGATAGAAAGGTGGAGACAAAAGTATTGATGAGAAGGATTTTTTTCCTCTACTCACCATTTTGAGCAACTTTAAAAAAAAATATGTTTCACATGCCATTAATAGGAGATTCTTGAGTTCAGTCATTTACAAACACACAAAATCATCGGCTATCAATATAATCTCTCTTTTATTAGTCAGCTACGCACATCGTGCATTAATGAGGTGATATAATAAGACCTTCATGGAGCAAACGTGCAACCTTCCACCACCATCTCCGGAATTTAGGTTCAATTGCACAATCTCAAAAGAGATATCAGAGCCACGCCAAATGGGTGCATGTCACTGCTTAATAAAGTAGCCCTGCAGCAGGAGACACCAGATCCTCCTGCGGAGGGTGGTGTTTCTTTTCTTCACATCTCGAAGGAAATTTGAACTTGGAGTTTATCTGGTTCAAAACATTTCCATGCCAGAAAGGTGTATGTGTGGGCGAGCGTGAGGCATACGGATGCATTTCTTTTGGCCCAGTCGGTCTTCTTTCACACACAGAGAAAGGGTAAATGACTAAGGATAAAACAGCCAATGCTGAGGTCCAAAACATTTTACTTTTCTTGACACAATTATGAAATTTGGAGGGAAGCACATGTGAAATTGAGTGGATGTATTCAATCCAAAAGTTCTATGGAGGTTTTATGTTCAAAATGTATTACAATTAGCTAGTGCATTAAAATGATTTACAAAAACAAATTAAGCTGAATGATTTTAAAATAACTGAATTAGAGATTAATTACTTATGCTCTTGACACTTCGGTAACTTAGGCATGAGTCAATCAAAAATCCATACACACAAATTTAGTGAATTGATATACAGCGAATAGATATAGTCCATTTCCTCCAAACAATCAGGGAAAATGAATATGAATTTATTGATTAACTGTTGTTTCATCTATGATTAGACCAGTCAGAACTCAATTTCATTCAACTCCACGACTCCCCGATAATGGAAGCTGCGGCAGGACACAGTTTCACCTACTGTTTGCTCACGATGCAGATCTGGGCCAGCCGCTCGAGGTGCTGTGCTTGGGAGGCCTGCTCCGAGAGCTCCTCTGGGGACGTCCATCCCGCTGAGCCCAAAGTAGCCTCCTCCTGAGGCCCTGTTACACACACACAGGGCATGGAATCACAGTCAGCTTGCCAACACGCTGCAGAGTTGTTTGCCCGTCTATCTATCCCTCATATCTCTCTCCTTCCACAATGCTCGCTCCCTCTACCTGTCTACCTCTCGAACACTGTACAAAAAATAAAGCCCCAAAAGTGCTACTGGCCTGTCTGCTGATGAGGATTTTAAGCCTGAACAGCAGCCGTCTGGGCACGAAAGAGAAGAGAGCAGAGATAAGGGCTGGATGAGGCAGATAAGGGAGACAAACAACCACGCCCCCTGGAACCCTGTGACACATGTATACACATGGTGACACAACATGAACGTACAGTCCATAGTGCCTCCGTTGAGCATACACTGAAAAACAAACTATTAGAAATGAGTTTGGCTAGCCTTCGATGCCAGAGTCGAGTGCAAATATATTTATTATGATACGCCAATGCATTTGTTTGCACTGAAAACAAAATGACAATTATTTCAGCTGTCAGCGGCAAATAGGGGAGAAAGACAACCTTGACAATGTCACTACAAAAAGATCGAAAGCTTTTGAAGAGCAGTTCTCGTGCCAGCTCTTCTCCTGGACACTTCCGGCACTCAATTTAAGTGAGTGCTGAATCAGACCTCAGTATTCTACAGTGTCAGTGGCAGCTCCTAATGAGACAGTGCACCGTGTGGCCATTCGTCTTCCACCACGTCTACCACCCCTCCATTGTGCCGATGCTACACTGAGCGGCTGCCACTGCAGCAGCTCAAGGAGAGAGGGAGACGTCTGGAGTGCGAGTGGTGAATGAGCAGCTGTACTCTGTATGCTGGCCTAAACTTCCATGGGATAAACTGTAGACAAAGACACGGCTAGGTAGATATAGTCTCATTTCACAAAAGACGACTTAAAGTGAGATGTTCCCGGATTTATTGAGAGGTGTTGTTGTAGCCCAGCCTTCACACAGTTAGCAATGCTTGTAACAGTAGGAAACACAGTCCACTGGTCATTGTCAATTGACGTAGGTTCCAAAACAGGTAATTACAGTAACATCAATTGGATATATTCATTCATTCATTCATTCATTCATTCATTCATTCATTCATTCATTCATTCATTCATTCATTCATTCATTCATACATCATCTATACAGCTTATCCTGAACTCAGGGTCATGGGGGGTTCTGGAGCCTATCCCAGCTGTCATTGGGCAAGAGACGGGCCTCACCTTGGAACAGTCGCCAGTCGATCACCGGGCCACATACAGAGACGAGCAACAATTCACTATCTCATTCACGCGTCTGGGCAATTTAGAGTCTCATGCATGTTTGTGCATGCAGACACGTGGTGAACATGCAAACTCCACACAGAAGAGCCCTCGGTAGTAATTGGACCAGGGACTATCTTGAGGTTGAACTGCAAACCTTTAAAAACCCTGGAATCCTTGAATCCCTTGAAACCCCTATGCTAACTTGCTGTCTTAGTTGGACCATTATTTTTGCCATTAATACATTTTGCCTTTTAACCTATAGAAACAATAAACAAGAATGTATAATTACCCTAACAAGTAGCAAAAATACACCCTGGCAGTACGAGCAAGGACGGCCAAGATCTAGAGGTTAATGAAAAAACATCCAGGGAAGTTCATTTATACATAATAATCCAAGCATTTAGTGTAATTTAGGTTTTCTTAATGGATGTCAGAAAGACAATACTTTTTGTTCATATTTATTGGGCAAAAAAATCCCGCAGTATGAGATGGCATACAGCATATTATACTTGCCTGTTCTTCCCTGAAGAGATGTGAGCTCGATCAGTGCCACTTCGTAGAACATTTTTTCAGCCTGGATAAACTGGAGGGCCTTCCCATCTGTTCGTATGTGTGAAGGATCAGTCCCACTTGTCAATGGGATTAGCAGGCTCAAGTTAAAAACAGCCCCACTGACTGGACCACATAGAGTTTTTCCCTTCTTGAGATTGACCCCGATAAGGCACAGGTGGTTAGTATCTGCCGTGTTTTCCAGTACACTTTCCCAGTACACAAGATCGTGCTATGTCTACATCTGCTTTACTTGAAATTCTACTTGATGCTGCAACTCCACAACATTCCTCCAAATTGTTAGTTTTTTACATTGAATTGAAAGCTTCACATGCCTGTGAGATAACACTCCTACACATTCAATAATAAATCAAGCCTTTTAAATGCAAAACTAGGATTTGCCATCATATACAGTAGTAATTATGCCATAAGAGAAACTGCATATAAAGCTTGATTTAAGTTTATATATAAATTATCGAACTCAATCTCTTCTGCAGACAACTATGTAATTTCAATCTTTCTGTTTTTTTTCCTCCCTTAATTCCATAACTCATGTGGCCTTTTTATGTATAATTGTTCGTTATTTATAAGTGGCCTCCTGACCTGCAACTACAACAGCGAATCAGTACACACAGGACGATTTCGTTCTAAAACATGCAAAGACATACCAGTCTGAAGAACCAGGCCAGTGTATAACTTCAACTTGGTCAAAGCCACAGTTCTCAGGTAACGACTTTGTAACTTTCTCAGTTAGGATCTGTCAAGTTTGTGTTTTAGTTCACAGCTGTAAAGGCCCTGTTAATTCATTTATATTTGAATTATTTTTCCGCTAAATTTCATATATACACCTGGCATTTAGGCAAGTAAACCAAGACTGATGCAAAAGTAGTTGTAGCTGCTGACATTGAACATTGTATTCCAGGTTGATGTTGACATTTTATTCATTGGGCTGACACTTTTTCAATTGTCAGTTTTCTTTCCATGAAAAAGCTCTCTATTAAAAGGGACCTTAAAATAGAGGTCCTTTACTCTGTCAAAAGCATCTCTGCCTGTCTGTGGATGCCTGTGAGCTGCTTTTAAACAAGGTGATGCAGAATGCTTAAAATAAATACTCCTTCCATTCTTCACGTCCCATTTCAATACCTGAGTGATTCGAGTTTTGTCACAGAACCAACTTGTTTTTGCCTTTTCAGTTAGATATAAGGTGTACGAATATATTGACAACTTGGCCCTGAACAACAGACTAGGCCACCTAGCTGAGTGCTCTCTAACGAACAACACAACACTGTTTGTCACGGCAAAAGGAACTTTTGGTTTGCTTCTTTCAGATAAGTACATCTATACCGTTCAATATACCCAAAGAAATGGGATAACATAATGCAACCCAGTGGTGCATGTCTAACAGTATAGTAAAACAGACTGATAATTGAGACAGGCCTGTCTGGATGATAAAAGATGTGTTGTACTTATCAAAGCTCCTGGGAGTCACCTGAAAGCAGGGAGTCAGGTGAATATGAAAGGGACCATCTGGGGAAGAAGGCTGAGGGTAGTAGTCCTCCTCAAAGGTCAGAGCACTACTTCTGCTAGCTATTTTTAGCCTGACCACTCCACAACAATAGCACAACAGGAAGCTCACAGCCTTTTCCAAGGAATGAAAGCAGTTGGTGCTACGACAACTGCAGAGAGCTTGCACTAACAGCAGCAACTGTAAATGCAGCTTTGAAACACAGTGAATAAAATACGCACGCACACACACACACACACACACACACACACACACACACACACACACACAGCCAGAAAGAAATTTTGCAATCATAGGTCACGTAATACAAAACAACTTATTATGAAATTAATTTCAGTGAAATGTGTCTTGCTTGATTTCCTGTCAGGTGTAACATTGTTCGGCGTTCACGTGTAAAAATACAAGATATGACCATGTGTGATATCCCTGTTTCACTTTGATATCCATCTTACACAAAGGCTTTGTACAAATTTTTTGGATGCTGCCAACAATTGATATCGCTCCATCAAACCTTCAGCAGTCACAACACCGTGTTTATAAATTGTAGCAAATATTATTTGTTAGTAACATAGCCAGCCTCTCTGGATGCAATCATGAAACTGTTAATGTAAAAACATAGTGACTTTTCTGTGTCATTGCTTTGTAAAGACCAAGAAACCTTTCGAGAAAGACCCAGCGAAGATTTCCTGTGAAACTGCCAAATTCTCATATCGCACGACTGGAGAATGTTGACCATTGACCTTCTGCAGATGGGATCACAAAATTACTGCTACAACTGTTACTATTTTTGTGCCAAGATTATTTTCAGGCTGATCATTTTCAGATCTGATAGACAGAAGCAGTGCTGAGAGGACATCAACCCTCATACGGACCCTCATCTGATTTTGAATAGTATTCCACTAATTATTGCACCAAAGAAAGTTAGTAATCAAATAAAAGGGTTTGCTTAACACTAGCAAATTTAAATCACAGAAAGATTTCAGAAATCTTTGAAAAAGAATTTGATATTTTCTAATCATTCCACTAATTCAAAACCAGTGAAAGCAGTATACATCATATGATTTCACCCCTTTAGGCAACTATGTTATCCATTTCTGGCTATCTGTGAGGCAGAGAATGTAAATAATTTTAGAGGACAACATTCATTTTTCCAAATATAGCTGTTTTTCAGGGATGTGTGGGAAGTTTAAGATTTGATACTCAGTAAAACTAACAAAACCACAATTACGTAATTTCTTTTTCACCAAGTATTTCTGGCTATTGAACCGGGTAACACACACTTTGAACAAGATTAAACTGTAACTTCAAAACAGCAGAAAAATAAAAGACAGTCAAGTCAGCATAACTTGTGTGTTTTTAAATCATATTCTCTACTTACTTCCCTGCTTGGGTTGGTTGCAGCAGTTACATGAATCACACATTTTCTAAAACAATAATAATGTGATGAGAGTCTTTTGCAGCTGTAAGCTTGTGGGTTTTCCACAGGCCTCTGTTGACACGATAGAACCCGTTGCTATTGAGAATGAAACAGTTTGTGTCACATGCCTTAACTCCACCATACTGGATGAGTGGATGCCTTTTCCTTCTGATGGCTATTGATGAGGTGACGCTCAGCAAATCGACCTATTTTGGAAAATGGACAGTGAGGAGTCGAGTCCTGTTTAGGAAGATAACCCGAGCTGGTGAGTTAAGTGTAGGAGTGTCTCAGTGACAGGGAGAGGTAATATATCCTGAAACTGAACACTTCTCCATTATCTCTACGTCCTATATGGCTATGCTTTATAGAAACAGTTAAGTGATTATACATAACCTAGTCAGTGTAGATACAGGTTAATTAGTGTGGTCTTCCACTCTGTTGTGCCGAGATAAGAGCCTACAAATCCTCTTACAAGACAGACAGACTGGGCCACGCACAATTAGTGTGGCGATCTGGGACAGATGTGTTATTAGGAACTCACCAAAAGGCATTCAATCACCTCCTTCACTTCTGTAAAAGACCTACACCCTCCATTGCGCTGGAATTTTCTATGCCTGCCTCAAGTAACAATCATTTACATGCTATTCTTGCAAAGATGGAGAGATGCTATTACACTTGGTCAATGTGCTTGAAGGGCGACAACTCATAAAATGGGAGATGTTGAATGAAGCAAAGGATACAATTCTTTTCAGTGATGAAGAGCTCTGCAATCTGGAACACACAAACAAAACAAAACAAAACAAGTAGTTAAGTATTAGATAAATCTTTTAAACATCAGGTATGGCAGTGCTTATTCATGATGTCTCAACAAGGATCTCCAAGCAGAAACGGTTGCCATCATAAACAATGTTCTAGAAAAGCAGGCCATGTTTTGACATCTGACACGTTCCATGAGAAACTGCTGAACAGAATTTGAAATGTGGCTCAGCGATGACGGGACAGCTTTACGATGCTTCTCTGCAAGCTACGTGAAGGCCTGTTTGACTTACCAATATAATAATGTGTATATTCAAAGAGAAAATTATAGACGCCGGCACAAATGCAAGGACAATGAACTACTATTTCTGCAATGTGTGTGTAAAATAACTGTTTTTGCCACCTTTCTTAACTCATTCAACAACCAGTGCACATCAGACCACACCAGGTGGGTCTGATCCCACCAAGTCAACACAAGGATGGTTGATGGATTGTTCTGTCAGTAGTGACATTGACATTAGTGATATCAAGGTTGAACCTGTTCTCTGTGGAATGCAATCATTTATGATGCTCTTAAAGACACGTCTCAATGGGGCTTCGTAACTCGATGATGCAGCAGATTTTGTGGATGCATGGACTGAGTGAACACATATGTGTAGATGTAAACACAGTAGTGATTGTGTGTGTGTGTGTGTGCTGGCCAAACAGCCTTCTCACCTGGTGTAGGCAGTTGGGCAGTGAGTTGAAGCTCTGCACATGGGTCAGTCCCAACAGACAGCTGAGGAAGCAGTGGAGGGCGGCCTGGTACTCCCCCTGCTGCTGGAGCTGCTGTCCCAGCTCAAACAGGCCCTCCCTCCCCCCGTTCAGCATCCCAAGTCCCAGCCAGAGCTATCAGTGCCTCCCATCGGAGCTCCACCAGACGAGAACAGGCGCTCCTCACTTCACCACTCCGCTGAAGCACCACAGGTAGAGAGAAAGCCACACAGAGAGTGAAAGCTGCTTTTGTTGAAAAGGAAAAAAAGGAGCTGCTCACATAAACAGAGACAGGACGGTGCAGGAGGATGAGGACGAAACACAGCTCCCCCTCAGTCTCGTCTGTGCACAGTAAGTCAAGGACAGGTGGAAAGAAGCAGGCTGAGGGAGCTCCAGTGACTCACACAGAAAAGATCCATTCCCCTCCCTCTTCCCAGGCTGCACCAGGAAAGGAGGACAGGGGAAGTCGAGAGTATTGGCTGTGTGAGTGGCAGAGCTTTGGACCAATTGCTGCTCTGCTCTTGTGCTGTAAGTCTGGCAGCATGTGTTTGGAACACTGGATCCTTCACCAATCCATGAAAGGAGAAAGGGGTGTGTGTTGATGATGAAAAGCAAATACAATCACGTGTAGCCACCAATTTTAAACAGCATTTACTGTTCATCTCAAGTGTCTCTGCATCTGAATATCATGTAAATCCCCCAAAGAATATTTTTAAATCTAACTACCAAGGCCTTTGATTCACACATAAGTGAATTAAATTGTGCACCAGCAAGTAAACTGGAATAAACACAGAATAAGGACATGGCTCATTAACACAGAGAACTCTAGCATATGTTATCTTCTTTTAAGCAAACTGTCTAGTCAATATCAGTAAAAAGGTCTTTAGGACCAGCCACTGAAATGTACCTGTGTAAAAGAGAAAGTATCCGTCACTTTTCAAACAATGACAACAAATATTTATTCATGAGGGAGCTCCATGGCTGGATGATGTTTACACACTCCTCTTCACACTCGGCTAATCTACACTCATACAGGCCAATCTGTGCCTTGGGAGAGAGAGAGCCAGAGAGAGAGAGAGATGGGGGGGCAGAAAGAGAGACAGAAAGAGGGAAAGAGATGAAAAAATAGGGAGAGACAGTGAGAGGGAGTGAGAACGAGCCAAGAAATACAGAGCCAGACAGAGAGAGGAAGGGATACAGAAACAGAAAAACAGAGAGAGATAGAGGGGGGGGAGAAAGATGGGCACAACACTTTATCGGCTGATGATCCAAAGGATCATAAATGTGCCTTGACTTAAAGAGCAGCTCTCTTTCCCTTCTCCTGCTCCATTTGGACCCTGGTGGGGCGGCTGAGGGAAATGAATGAGGGTAACAGGAACCAAATGGCCAAAGTCAGTCTCCATTAGTGTCCGATGCACCTAACTAAGCAATATGGGATTTAATGGCGGGGAATGCCAGAGGACTGAGGATCAGCATTACACTGCATCTCGAGAGAGGGACTGACTATGCAGGTGAAGATTATTCAGACAGGAGAACTGGGGAACACCAAGGTCCTAAGTAACATTTAAATCCTGGTCAATACACATATTTGATTACCTCAAACTTGATTGGCAATCATAAGAAACTCCCAGTATCTGTGACTTATGAGTAAACTTGGACTTGATCACAAAGCTCATGTGTCCCTGCCCACCCCAAAAAGAAAGATATCCCTACTGGTACTTAGTTACTCCTCTCAACTTCTCTGCTCAAAGTATCACTTTGAATCAAATCTACTCATCTTGTAACAGCTTGAAAATGATTCCAGTATGATTCCAGGCTGCTTTACCAAGATGGCCATAAACAACATGTCCCATAAATCTTCCGATAATCGTAGCATCAGTAATAATAATAACAATCATTTCAAGAAGAAGAAGAATCATCATCATCATCTAGATTTACACCTGGAGGTCTCCTACATTTCTGCTTTCAAAGTTTGTTAATCATAATTATTCATAAAAAAATAAAAAATAAAATCTGAAAAAGGTGGACAGAAGTTATTTACTTTCCAATAGGCCGTATCGGGTCCCCATAATGCGAATGTGGCCAGGTATAAAATTGAGCTCTACTCCATTGTGTAGCTAATGAGCTAGCACCTAGCTAATGACTGGTTTAATATGAAATGACACCAAGTCCTCAACTATGCAGGTGGACATGCACTGAAAACGATTGAGGCTATTTAACTGCACTTCAAACAAAATCGAACCATAGATAGATCAATATCACAGATGGATATCTTGGAAATAGCATTACATTTACAAGGAATGTATTACATCATTCCTGAGACTTGAACTCATGGTATGACCTGATTTGGAATTTGAAATGCTGCCTGGCTGACTTGGGACTTCTTTTATGTGAGCCCCCCCCCCAAAAAAAAACAGAAATTGATTTTATGAATGCGAAGTGTGACTAAATGGCTTATCACAAGACAGAGGCAACTCCACAAGTTGAACAAAGGATGGATTCTTTTTGTCTCATGTTAACAGCGCAACAAAAAAATGTAACAGGAACTACAAAAACAGGGCTACAACCTTCTCAAGTTACATTAATGACATTATTGCTGTGATATTACTTATTTCTGTTTCTTTTTCGAGGGGGTCAATGTGCCTGATAAGTTAGGTCATTTTGGACTGATACGTAACAAGCCAAGTGTTTTGAGTTAGTGTTGAAGTGAGTGTTAAACAGGAAAACTGACATGTTCTGACCTGTTATGACAATGGTTTTCAAGTAATAACATGAATTCTTAATTTTCCTATGACACAGGTGTTAAGGACAGTCTTGAGGCGAGGTAGTTGTGGTAACCACCGGGAACCTCGGTTGGTCCTCCTCGTCCTCTCTGTCCAAGGCCAGGGTCCGAATCTCCTACCCGATGGTGGATGAGCCCTATTGTATCAGAGGTTAGTTCGTAGTTACAGGGAGCGGAGAGAAACAGAGACAGAGACTGTGTCTGCTTTTCCTCCAGAAGGACTCCGTTATTCGTTATAGTGAGTCTTTCTTTTTCAAAAGTTTAAACAATGCAGGCATTGAGAAGTATGATGTAGCCCACGAAACACATTTGGACGCAGATAAAAATGGGATGGATGACAGTGGCTATCTTCAAGGCCGTTACATAACCGTAAGAGCATCATTGGGCTTATGTCTCACATGAAAAAAATGGAAAAGTACAGAAAGGGAGGTATGTATCAAAAAGAATTGGAAAAGTACAGGGTATCTTAGAAAAGAGAATGGAAACAGAAAATTGTCTAACAGTAGGTTTCAAAAGGAACTTCTTTGGAGAATTTTATGTTGATGTCAGTCCATTTTAAATGTCCGGGAGGGTGCTGCCATCTATTAAGGATGTGTCTGTGCAAAGTTTGAGATTGCCCTCTTGTTCCTGGTCGGAGCATTTTTATCCAAAGTTAGGAATCATACAAGATGCTTCATATTCCTCTGTATTTTTTATTTTATTTTACTGTGCTTACTAACAACATTATGAGTTGAAATATTGTTTTATCCTTTCTTTACCATTAAGGTGCTCATTCCAGTGAAATAGATTGGAGTACAGACTTTATCACTTGCAGGTATTGTTTTTATTTGTCTGTGTTTGATTTGTGATTTGATGCACACATCTTCCACATACATTTAATTAGAGAGGGAACATTTGTAAATTCAAAAGGTAAAGGGGTTATTAAAAACTGAATCTGACAAACCAGTAACGACTCAAATTGTTCCACGCCAGAGGGAATTGTTAACAAGGATAATGTGCAAATAATGAATGCCTGAATGAGGGGATTTTTAAGACAAGCCATGAATGTACCCCACATTGTTTCATAGTCTCTGTTTTCTCTTTATTGCAAATGCATTCTTCGAATTTTATGACACAGTAATTTAGAGTTTTCAGATCCATGTAAGAAGAGAGGTAGTTGTATGTGAATGTAGAAAATAACATCATCTCCAAAATCTGTTGCCCAGATCCAATAAGCTTCCTCTAGGAATTGTTATTTGGTCTAAAAAATGTCTTTATTAAGCCCAAAGGTGACCTTGAAATTAATGGGTTTGGGACTGAAATAAAAATATAACTATTAAACTGTTTGGCGCCTTTTTATGTTGCTGGTAATGATCCAAAACAACGGAGATTGCATGGAGCTTCGCAGATTTGGTTTTTGTAAGTTATCTTACCTAGCAACTGAAAGTAAGTGAAATTATTCTGGCATATCCATAATACGACTGTCATTCATCAGTATGCTAAAACCAAAACCAACAGCTGTGCACCTTCAGCTCTGTGAACTCTGGCAGTGCGTGGAGACCAATGGAGAACCATTGCCAATGTTATTGTATAAGTGAAATGGCTTGGCCAGACAGCTGATTCTGATCTCACTGCATTCGTCTTTTTTTTCCTAAATAAATAATGCACTTAATCACTTTTAGTTGTCATTTCCACCAGGTTTGCAAGGGAAACCTGCTTCTTTTTGTCACACTGCCATTTCATGGCAAAGTGCATGGCCTG
Organism: Fistularia tabacaria; assembly: GCA_901007705.1. Taxonomy (NCBI): domain Eukaryota; kingdom Metazoa; phylum Chordata; class Actinopteri; order Syngnathiformes; family Fistulariidae; genus Fistularia; species Fistularia tabacaria. Next base: position 235,364 of record CAAKHD010008741.1, on the reverse strand, counting down.
ACTTCAGGCCATACTATTTATATTGCTACAGTGTGAACAGACATCCACTCTATGGAATTTTGCAATTGCCTCAAGACCTCCTTAAGTACAGTGAACATTTTCTGTCCGAGTGACAGCAGCTGTATCCATGATTATATAAGAACAAGCATTGTTCCGGAGCAGCACAGAGATCCTTCACTTTATGAGAGCAAAAGTTTATGAAGTGGTAACAAAAAATACACCGAATACACGATTTCAGATCTTGCATCCTTGTTGAAATATACCTTCTTGTGCCACTATTGAGCGTTGGAGCCTGGATCTTCGGCCAAATGTTCAAACCCCTCCTCTCTTGCATGGACAGCTGCATCCCTCTACGATTCAGGCTCTGGCAGTTTAATAGGCTTGGACCTGACACCCCCAGCTACTGACAGGCAGTTTATGACCTCCATGTAATCAGCAGTAAATGCTGCCACCATCTGTCTCTTTTTACTCAATTATCTGACCCAGTGACTTTTACTGAAAAACAATGTCCAGGTAAACACAGTAACACAAATCCCTCAGATGAGATTATGACACATCAATATACAATACAGCTCTGTATGTGTTATGATTCAGTTTTTGCTCTGTTTCCTTTTCAGCAGTGTTCAAAATTAAATAGCCATTTTTACATTTTGAAATGACTTTCTTTTTTTAATAATATTAATCGTCATTGCCTGTGTGTGATTGCGACAGTGAGAGGCTTCATGACTTTGACTCTTTTTCAGTTTCCCAACAAGAGGGTTCACATACTGTATACCACACACTCATGGACAGACTTAAAGCTCTGGTAAAAGTCAAGCCGATAACATAACTGTGTCATAATGGTGCCTCACTGCCACACTATGTTAAAACCAATACATCAAGAACTGCTTCTTAAAGGGAACATTTTGTACTGCACACATCGTCTGTATGGTGCCTCTGTTGAATTCATTGTCTTATCCTCCACTGTTGCACCGCCTAGTGGACATTCTATGAACATCATTGTCTGTGTGGACATCTGTTTGAACACGCAATAGAGGAACGATGACAAATTTTTTCGTGTCGATTGTGTGACATTTCATTTCAACGAGCTCTATAAAATGCTGCTTGTGTGGATTTCCCCCAATCTAATACGTTACACTAATTATAAACACAATTATAAGGTGATTTTCAATCACAGTAATTGTCAACTACAACCAACATTGGTTGACTTGGTCTTTTGTGATATACTTCATAGTAACAATTTCAAAATCAAATTATACACAATGCGGTGTTTTTAATTTCTGAAAAAAACTATTTGATCTTCATAGAGGCTTGGTTCCAGAAATATTTACTTCTATACCATGCAGATGAAACAGACTTTTAAAAGACAGATAAATGCTTGTACAGGAAGATCCGGTCAAGCAGCTCTATCAGGCAAAATTGAACCTTCACAGGAGCCTGCCTTGAAAAGTAACCCTGATAAAATCTTAATATCAACAATTCGTTCTGCACCCTTTTTTCTAATAACATCTTTGTTTTCAAATGGTGAAAGTAAAGGTTAAGCACTGTTTTTTTTGCTTCTCCCATTCAATGACCCAGATCATCACAAATGTGCTATGCTGATACCAGAAGAGGGCCGGCAATGGTCACTATCATGGTCAATCAATCACCGCTACATACTCCAGAGACGCACATCACTTAATGAAAAAACAATAACGAAGTAAAACTGTTACGACTGGCATGCTCTTGTACTTACATTTCTGTGTCATTAATCACCCTCTGAGAAAAGATCAGAGGCCCTCTTTATTTTGGCCACTTAAAGAGTTGGATAGGAAGCCTTTAAATTTAATTGTTTGGAAAATTTCCATTGTTTTGGTGGCAAACGGGTGATACTGTACGTACTTAGTCTGTAGGATTAAACCATTTTATGTGTGAATGCTCTAGAGAGCCGGGAAAATTGGCTCATCGTTCAATAGAGGTGCTAACATTTCTGCTGATGACATTTCCATTAACAACACAACATAATATGTTTATAGATCCAGGTTTGTTTGGACTCTTAATTTCTGCCTCTGCAACACAGTTTGTAATGGCTGCCTGGGTGAGAGGAGGGAGAACTTTATAGATTGTCCATATGGCAGATCAATAGGCAGTAGATCGTGATTACGATGTATGGTCAAGTGACTTTCGTAGAAAAGATCAGAGGCTGCGTCTCATTCCGGCATCAACATGAACATGGAAAGATTAAACACTGAACTTGATACAATGATTACCTTAATGGAATTCAAATAATTATCTTGAGTCTATTTAGAAAAATAAGAAAATATTTTATGACTTTATTTCACTTCACGTGAAAAGTCACAGGATGTTAAATTGCTTTACTGTTGTTGAAATCAAAGTGTCATTAAAAAAGTATTTTCCTATTAATTGCGGCACTTTCACCAAACAGTACACCAAAGATATATCTTCATATATCATTCATTTTGTGCTTGAGCTGAATAAATTTAATCTCACATATACCTTTGTAATAACCTGATCTTTTTCATTGTGTCGTTCAGTTTACCAGCTTCTCTGCAGTCAAATCTCTCACTGCAGCATGTAACAGTTCAGTAAACAAGATCCAGAAATCCCGTCTGTCTATGGTTGTCCCTGCAAGTCGCCACACTCCCGGCCAACTATTGCATTTAAAGCAGGAAGTATATTAAGGCAACATGCACCAGCTGTGCTAATTAACTCTGAACCTTATTTCTCCTGAAGCTCCATGCAAACCGCATTCAGCTTCGGATACAAGGCCATATTTCAGGTTGGGATTGTCAGGTGATCAGGTCTGTCGCAACCATCAGCTTGAGAAGGGATGGGACACTGATGTAGCTCGGACAGATTAGTAAGGGCCACTTTTCCTTTGGACTTTTGGATCGAGGGGATCTGCTCGTTAGATTGGCATTCCACAATGTGTCCACCAAAGCTCCAGGTAGATCCACGTCCAGGCTTTACAGTGAATTGAAACTTCCTCCCTTGAATCCTCTCCAAAATGCCATTGGCCCTTTCTTGACCGGGATAATGCCCGTTAATAAATCTCCAAGTGTGGGCACTTCCAACGAGCGTTACATACACCCACTAACCCTAAAATGTCTGACTTTACTTGCGTGGAAATATGCTCTGGACATTTAAGACAATATCCTCGACAATATGGTCTTCTTGGAGATTTTGCTTTGGATTAACCTGGCCATGGCTTTTGGTGTCAGCGTTTGCTTTGTTGCTTGAACTAAGCTGCAGAAAAGCATATCAGACCGTGACACAAGCTAAAACAAATCCTTTCATTATGTTACATTCTTTGATGGAATTATTTGAACGAATGAAAAAATAACACTACCTACTACTTATTATTTAATTTAAAAAAAACTTCCTGTTTGCATTGGAGCAGAAGAAGGAAATGCTGCTTTCTGCAAATCTGATAAACTCTTCGTAGGTTTCCTGAGTCTGTGAAGCAGACAGAATGATTCTCTGTGCACGTTTTTCCTCAGGTGGTCGTGCTTATAAAAAGAAATGGTCAGAAGGCAAACAACATATGACACTTGAGACAACCTGTCAACGTATGACCTTATCCAAGCATATCAGTGTGTAGAAAATTGATTTTTCCACCCTTGAATTTGAAAAAGAAATTCTAACCCACAAACACACTGTGTTAAAAAAGATGAACAAATCCTCCTCCTGCAAGTATGGCGAAAAAACTCACTGGTCCATCTTCATACAGTATGCATAAGGCGTATCTAGCGAGACAAGTGTGTTGTTTTCTGCAGAAACATCTGTGTAAAACAGTATATGATTAGACTGTCCTGACCTCTGCATACTTTTATCCTCTAGTATTTGGATGCAGGATGATCTAGAAACAGAAAAAGACAAGGTAGTTAGAGAATGCATAATGTCATTAAGAAAAAAAAAGGTGAGAATATGTTCTTAGCACTGTTTCCGAGACTTGACTTGATCACGGATCAATTTGTGATCAGCAAATAATTGGTCTTCATGAAGAATTGGAGCAACGCACTGTTAGCATTCTTACCTCCATACTTCAGGTATGGGAACTGATGCTGTGCTCAATTACTTTTTTCCTTCAAACACGGGCCATTATTCAGAACGGACATATAATAATTGAGGGTATCCATCCCTGTGCATCATTCTGCATTTTTCATGACACTGTTGGTGCGTCTGCTGAGGCAGCAGAGAATTTATTCAGACATATATACATACATACATTCACAAACTGGATCCCTGATCTCATCCAAATCCTGCAGTGTTTGCGGTTGGTCTGTATCATGGGACCACTGAATTATGCAGCCGTGACCTTTGCGGTGCCTTTCCACATCTCTGTTGCTCAATATGGTGAAAGGGTTACTGAATATTTATGAGTAAACACGTATAGGTCCACAAGGTCAAACTCAGTTGTAGTTTTTTCACATCTGCCCTCGCAATAATTTTGCGTCATGTAAAAGAGGAAGTAAAACAAAGGAGTGCACACTTTGACTTCATGAATGTTCCCGTTCAAATGACCCAATCTCCAATGACCCAAATCTCCAAAATTTCCCAAAAGTTCAGATTCCTTGTTTCACAGCAGGTGTTGTTTGTGGTCTATGATATTTTTCAAATTAACGCTATATTCGGATGAATTATTTTGCATGACTAATTAGATGAAAAATCTTTTAGCATGACCAGCTAATTAAGATACAACGTACAATAACTTAAAATTCCACAATTACACGCAATGGGACATGCTCCAATGCTACCTGGTGGCAGAATCAATTCGATCAAGATGGACGATTCTGACAACATATCGACCTCTTGATGGGAACTCTGGGTACAGTCGATGGGACAATCGACCGACAAAAAGTAGTTTCAACACTATAGGAGTTGTTTCACTGAAGCAATTCCGGCTCGCATAATCACATCAATGCGAACTAGACATTAGTCAGGAATTCCTCCGCAATGACGCCCTGCTTGCACCAAACCTTAAGTTGTCGACACCAAAATGTCAACAATTTAGTCTGTCTCAGCAGCGGGCCTCAGTAATTTAGGTATTTTTTGATTCGATGACAAATAGAGAAGAAAAGGTTGCTTCATAGGTCTACGGAAGTTCTCTGTCATCCAGGTCATTGCCAATCTTTGTCAAGACCTTTTCTTGGAAACTGGACTTTCTTGCCTTGAAGACATTTCACCTGTCATTCGAGAGGCTTCTTCTTCTTCCTTTTTCAATGTGTACAGCATATCTATTCTTAAAAAAAACGAAAAACATGAACGGACGGGATGGCAGAGCAGACCTCTCAGGCAAAAATTCGCCTGAGACTCGTAACGGCTGACCGAGAACCAGCTCAGCGGGTGAGGGGTTGAGGTCATCCTCAGGGGCCGTGTGTGTGTGTGTGTATTGGTGTGTGTATGTATATATATTGACTTTGGCCTTGATTCTTTTTGCCCCCCCATAACAAAACCAAATCGATAAAGGATGGGTATTAATTGTGATTGAATGGGCATCTGATTAATCTGATTGAATCATTTGACAGCCCTATCTTCATGCGCTAAAATACAAAGGAGAAAAATAATTCTGATTGTTTTTTTTAAGGAGACTGGCATTTTAATTAAACTGAATACTTTTCATGGGCCCCTCTTCCCCTGGGCTCACCATCCAAAGGAAGGGCCAAGGGAGTCAGGTGCAGTGTGAGCCCGGCGGCCGCCGGGGCGGGGGACCTCGGCAGTCTGACCCTCGGCTGTAGAAGCTGGCTCTTGGAACATGGAATGTCACCTCTCTGGTGCGGAACGAGCCTGAGGTGGTGCGCGAGGCTGAGAGATTCTGAGTAAATATAGTCAGACTCCCCTCGACGCACAGCCTGGGGTCTGGAACCAGGCCTCTTTAAAGGGGCTGGACTCTTTTTTTCCTCTGAAGTTGCCCCTGGTGAGAAGCGCCGGGCAGGGGTGGGCATATTGTTTGCCCCCCGAATCAGCGTCTGTATGTTGGGGTTCAACCCAGTGGAAGAGAGGGTAGCCTCCCTCTGCCTTTGGGTGGGGGGGATGGGTTATGACTGTTGTTTGTGGCTATGCACCCTACAGCAGTTCAGTTTACTCACCCTTCTTTCGGTCCACGTTCTACTGGGAGACTTAAACACTCACGTGGGCAACGACAGTGCGACTTGGAAAGGTGTGATTGGTAGGACCGGCCCCCCCGATTTGAACCCCAGAGTGATGTTTTGTTATTGGACCTCCGTGCCCATAACGGATGTCCATAACATACACCATGTGCAGGCATAAAAGTGTCCATAGGTGCACTTGGCACCAACGCACCTTAGGCTATAGTTCTTTGATCGACCTTGTGGTCGTGTCATTGGACTTGCGGCTGCACGTCCTGGACACTCGGGTGAACCTGGTGGTGACCTGGATGCCGGTCAGACCTGGCAGACCCAAATGTAACGTGAGGGTCTGCTGGGAACGTCAGACAGAGTCCCCTGTCAGAGCGAGTTTCAATTCCCACCTCCGGCAGAGCTACAACTACGTCCCAAGGGAGGTCAGGGGCATTGAGTCCGAATGGGCTGTGTTCCAAGCTTCCATTGTCGAGGCGCTAGTGTGCTTGAGTTGCGGCCGTAAGGCGGTCAGCGCCTGTTGGGGGGGGGCAACTCTCGAACCCACTGGTGGACCCCAGCAGTGAGGGATGCTGTCAAACTGAAGGATTCCTATCAGGCCTTTTTTGCCTGTCGGGCTCCGGAGGCAGCTGACAGATACTGGCAGGCCAAGCGTCATGCAGTTTCGGTAGTTGCCGAGGCAAGAACTTGGGTGTGGGAGGAGTTCAGGGAGACCATGGAGAACGACTTCCAGTGGGCTTCGAAGAGAGAAGGGAAAGCAGTGCTCCGTCAACACTGTACAGTGAGAGCGTGGCGCTGCTGACCTCAACGCGAGATGATGTAGGTCGGTGGCAGGAATACTTCTCAGACCTCCTCAATCCCGTCGAAACGCCTTCCAATGAGGAAGCAGAGCTGGGGGACTCTGGAGAGGGTCTGCTCATTTCCGGGGCTGAAGTTGCTGAAGTAGTCAAAAAGCTCTTCAGTAATGGGGCCCCAGGGGTGGGTGAGGTCTGCCCTTGGTTCTGTCGGAACGTTGGGGGCAGTGCCGCTAGACTGGCAGACTGGGGTGGTAATCCCCCTTTTTAAAAAGGGGGATCGGAGGGTGTGCTCTAACTATAGGGGGGTCGCACTCCTCAGCCTCCCTGGTAAGGTCTATTCAGTGGTACTGGAGAGGAGGGTTCGCCGGGTCGTTGAACCTGGGATTCAGGAGGAGCAGTGTGGCTTTCATCCTGGTCGTTGAACAGTGGACCAGCTCTATACCTTAAGCAGGGTTCTTGAGGGGACATGGGAGTTTGCCCAGCCAGTCTACATGTGTTTTGTGGATCTGGAGAAGGCATCTGACCATGTCCCGTGGGCAATCCTGTGGGGGATGCTTCGGGGTGCCGAGCCCTGTTATATGGGCTGTACGGTCCCTGTATAACCGGTGTCGGAGCTTGGTCCACATTGCCGGTTGTAAGTCAGACCCATTACTGGTGAGAGTTGGACTCCGCCAGGGCTGCCCTTTGTCACTGATTCTGTTCCTAACTTTTATGGACAGAATTTCTAGGCGCAGCCAGGGCATCGAGGGGATATGGTTTGGTGGCCACAGGATCGAGGGTCTCCTTTTTGCAGATGTGGTTCTGTGGGGAGGACTCAAGGATGCAGCTGGCGAGATGTAGACCTCTTGACCCAAAGGTGAGGGACTTGCTAGGAGGGGTGGTACGTAGAACTTGCAAGGAAGGGCGAGATGTCGAACTTGCGAGGAAGAGCGAGACATGAGGGAGGGGCGTGATGTGAGACGCAACAATTTTGCCCAGAAGGGCTGGCAAATGGCTCCAATTTTTCTCAGCCCAATGAGGCTTCATGACTCACACCTGCTGGTGTTCACTCCTGCACGGCTGCTGCTCGTCAAGCAGCAGGTGCCGGATCTCAACAGGGGATGAGGATCAGCACCTCCAAATTTGAGGCCATGGTCCTCAACCGGAATCGGTTGGAGTTCCCATTCCAGGTTTGGGAAGAGGTCCTGCCCCAAGTGGAGGAGTTTAAGTATCTCGTGGTCTTGTTCACGAGTGACGGAAGGATGGAGCGGGAAATGGACAGGTGGATCGGTGCAGCATCTGCAGTGATGCAGACTCTGTACTGGTCTGTCGTGGTAAAGAGGGAGCTGAGCCAGAAGCCAAAGCTCTCAATTTACCAGTCAGTCAATCTACGTTCCTACCCTCACCTATGGTCACGAGCTGTGGGTAGTGACCATAAGAATGAGACTGAATGAGAGTTTACTCTGCAGGGTGGCCGGACTCTCCCTTAGAGATAAGGTGAGAAGTCAGGTCGTTCAGGAGGAACTTGGAGCACAGTCGCTGCTCCTCCGCATAGAGAGGAGTCAGAATAGATGGCTCGGGCATCTGGTCAGTATGGCTCCTCGACGCCTCCCTGGGGAGCTATTCCGGGCATGTCCAACTGGTAGGAGGCCGCGGGGAAGACCAGGGACATGCTCGAGAGAGTATGTCTCTAGGCTAGCCTGGGAACGCCTTGGGATCCTCCCAGAAGAGCTGGACCAGGTGGCTGGGGAGAGGGAAGTCTGGGCCTCCCTGCGCCGGCTGCTGCATGGATAACCGGCAGAAGATGGATGGATGGATGAATACTTTTCTATTTACGGGACAAACGTTGAACTTTTGAATGTAAAGCCATGTGTTCTCTATAAGATGTAACAGATAAGAGCAAAACCAAATTAAGTATTCAGGCACATGTCTTGAAATCCAACTATTGCTTGTTTCTTTAACTTAATCTGATGGTTACAATAGAAAAGCTCCTGCAACCCTTGAACAGCCAAGAGGTAAAGGCCCACGAATGGTTTATTTACAGAGTCATCATGAGCCTCTGGACAATTTCATCATGGAAAATAAACAACCAGGGTCATGTCCTTCACTAGTGAAATATGTCAACTCATCTGTGAGGCACCACGCTAATAAAACATTCTGGCAGGAGACATAAAACCCAAATAGCAGGCTTACACTTACACAAACACTTACACAAGACTGGATTCAGCCCCTGTCTAACTCAGGGGTTAACAATCTCAAATTGGTTTGAAATGATATAAAGAGAAGCTGGAGCTGATATTTTAATTCGGCTAACGGACACTCTGACATTATATTTAGCTTTATGAAAAAAGGAGATAGATGGACGATGTACATAATAAGCTTGAATAACATTTGGTTGAAGCAAAAAAGGGTAACATATACAGCCTTTGTCTAATTAAACAGAAATTCAACCCATTTGGTTATTTGTTAAAGGCCAAACGTGAAAAAACTTTCGATATATATCCATCCATCCATTTTATATTATATTATATATATATAGGTGTGTGTGTGTGTGTGTGTGTGTGTGTGTGTGTGTGTGTGTGTGTGTGTGTGTGTGTGTGTGTGTGTGTGTGTGTGTATATATGGGTAGTCTTCTGGTACAAATCTTGACTTGTGAGTGGCTTGAAAATCTTTACTCCCAAACCTCACGACCCATAGTGGTTGGTTTTCATGCATGAATCAGTGAATGTATTAAAATACCATTTGACCATAATTTTTTTTGGAATTAACCAAAGCATTTTTTTTCCAAAGAACGCCAAGCATGTTCGGCATATCAGTTTGTTGCTCACCTTCACCTTCCTCTGATATTTCAGCTGAATTGGAGATGAAGGTTCGTCCTTCACAAAAAGAGACATTTTTAAAATGATGTTGTAAGTATGTTATTTGGTTGCGATGACCATAAAACATGCAGTGGTCCCGGTGCTCTCATGGGAAATCTACTGGTTTGTTTGTCGGGAAACAGGAAACTTAAACAAATGGAAGCGGGTGGAGGATTTTCAGCTTTCTGATGCATTCATCTCAATCCCACCTACTCAGCCATAGCTCACAGTTACAAGAGGCAAGGTGGCAGTCAGAGGAACCAACCTGCCACCTCTGTCCTGCGGGATTGACCGCTGTACCTGTGTAGTACTATGCTGAGATTGAAATGAGCTAAAGGGGCAGAACTAACACCCAACAGTAAATCAAACTGAAACCGTATGTGACTTCTGCCTGCTGGGTAGGCTAAAATGAAGAGTCATATTTGACCTTTCGAGATTGAGTCATGGCAATTAAAAGGTAAGATATCTTATTTGGTGGTATGGCCATGGCAACTTGCAGAGAGTTTGGGTTTTAAGATGACTAAAAATTCCCCACTCAATGAAAGGGGAAAGAAACCAGCAGAAATCAAGATTACATATTCAATAACGATTGAGTTCAAACAGAGACGTTGGTTTATGGACATTTAAATAAAGGATGGTATGTTAAACTGAATAGGCATCAATTGCAACTCATTTGTACAATTAAATTCTTAGCGTAGGGTTACACTATTTTTTTTTTGTGGGATTACTGGCTGTGTCCTCCACATTGCAAAAGCCCTGGCAAATGTAACTGCATGATTGATGTCAAAGTTGGTTCAGTAAAGATACAATGTGGACTGATTTATGTTCGGCTGCAGCCAATGCTGAGCAAGTCATAATCATCTGTGTCAGTCTTCCGTACATTAGTTATACCGCATATGTAAAGAAAAAAACTACTTGTGGTGAACAAAGTATATAACATGCATTAAGTTGCATGTTACATTGGCACGGAGCCAGTGTTGCATTTATATTTTATTGCAGGTTCCCTCGACTATAAAGGCGGGCTATTGTATACTTAGACGGTGAATGACTTTGACTTTCCCCTTTCATTTTGGCTAATGAAAATAAGAAATAAGATAATCTGCAAACGCTTGACAGTTTCCCCTGCAGGAGAAAGGCACTGGCCATATTGTAAAAATCCATGATAATTATCTATCCATATTCGTTTTATTACGGAGGATGTATCACAACCACACACTGGTTTTTGTTACAATTTCACTGCATCAGTGCCGTGTCAGGAGGAGAGGATTATACCCATGAAGCAAACACACACCTCTCGTTCGACCTGTTCGAGTTTTTGCGTATGCCTTTCGGTCTGAAGAGAGACGCTTAGATTTTCCAGAGGCTCATGGACTAAGTGCTGCGGGATCGCTCGTTCGTTACCATTTATCTAGATGACATTCTGGTGGCCAGCCCCTCGGCTGAGGTGCGCCTGGAGCACCTGACAGGTTTTCTGGTGTCTCGACGAGCGTGGCTTCATACTCAACCTGTTTAAGTGCCAGTTAGTTGTGCCAGGGATTGATTTCTTGGGACACTGCATTTCGCCACAAGGTGTAGTTCCGTAGCCTTCTAAGTTGCAGGCAGTGGCTAATCTCCCTCGCCCCGCATCGGTCAGGGCATTGCAGGAGTTCTTGGGCATGGTGAATTTTTATAACCAGTTCCTCCCTCTCGCTGCTCATGTCCTCCAGCCGCTTTATGGGGCTCTGTGGTCCAGACTGGTGAAGCATGCGGTTGTCTGGACTCCGGAACAGGTTCACGCTTTTGATGGGGCTAAGCGCCCCTTAGCTAACATGAGCCTTCTCGCCCATCCCGTGGCCACAGCTCCCATTGTGTTGATGACCGATGTGTCTGACTTTGCCATTGGGGCTGTGGTTGAGCAGCGGGTGGCAGGGGCCTGGCAGCCCCTTGCGTTCTTTAGCCGCAAATTGCGGGATAGTGAATGCAAATACAGAGTTTTTACAGAGTATACAGAGTATTAGGGTGTGCAGGATGGTTGCTCTGCCCTCCACTGAGACATCTCCACTGGCCGGCCCAGCCTGGTGGCTCCGTTGGCTTGGCATCGTCTGGTTTTCGACTCGAAAGGGGGTCCGAGCTTCAGTGAAGCTGGTGTGTGCAAAGTTTGTTTTGCCAGGTGTTAGTAGAGATGTCGGGGATGACAGTGTAGTGTACAACGGCGTACCGTCCCCTAGGCCAATGGCCTTTGCGAGCGGTTCCACCGGTCTCTAGAGGCAGTATTGCGGGCCCTGTCTCATGTGACAACTGGGTGTACCGTTTGCTGTGGGTCATACCTGGGTTGCGGTCGGCCCCTGAGGCTGACCTCAACCCCTCACCCGCTGAGCTGGTTCTCGGTCAGCCATTACGAGTCTCAGGCGAATTTTTGCCTGAGAGGTCTGCTCTGCCATCCCTTCCATTCATGGACTCTGTCGCGTCCCTCAGCTCGCACTTCCAGGCCCTGTCCACCATTATTTTCTGCGGAATTCTGTGCCTGCGGGGATCATGTTGGCTCGTTTAGTGTTTGTCAGGCATAACGCTCACCGCTCGCCTCTGCAACCTCCGTACGATGGGCCGTTCAGCGTACTGTAGGGGTTAAGAGTTTCATTTTGGACATGGGGAAGCATAGGGAGCGGCGAGTGCCGAATTGGTTGAAGCCAGAACACAGGGTGGCAGGGGAAATTGTTTCTCCTTTCCAGGTTCCTCTCCGTGGTCGCTCTACATCCAGGACTCCAGCAGCAACTCCGCAGGTCCGGTGTCTGGTGCCTCCTGACGTCGTGACTGAAGGTCGCTGCAGCCGTTTTGGCAGATTGATCAGGCCTCCTGTGAGGGACTAGTTGTTGCCTGGTGTCCCTTCTGGGTGTTCGGGGGGTGTGGGCTGTGTGGCGGACACAAAGAGGTGTGGCCTCTCACCCCTGGCCTAAGGGCTGGGGGGCATGGTTGAACTTTATATATATATATGGGCCTTTCTCTATCAATTGTTTTGGTTGGTGTCTTAGCACCAGTAAAAAGAATTTTACAAGATTTGAGGTAAGATGTTTGTTTAATTTTTTAGGATGCACCAATCTTACGAGAGTCCAATATTGATCAAATAAGGTATCTTGACAATTGGGACATTCTATTCAAGGAAATCTTATCCACCTGGCAACTGATATTGAGCAGCAAAAACACCTATCTGATTTTATTACAGTGTAATAAAAACATTTTTTAATTAAATTTGGTGTACAGTCAAGGAAAGTCACATCATTTCCATTGTAATGTAATTCTAAAATAAGTCCCTCATATGTGACACTCAGTCACATGAGGTTTACCTTTTGCCTTTATTTTTTAACATTTAATCAAAACTACACAATGCTCAGAGAAATTTCCTCACAAACAAAACTTGATTTTAAGGGCAGGGTAGTTTAGACTATCTTTATTGTCAACTTTTTTTTCAATTAAGCTGATTTATATTGACACTTTATCAGCCCCATGAATTATACTGGTTAAAATGAAACATAGGCATTCAAATGTTTATTGAAGGACACACATTACCCTCTCCAGTAACACCACAGCTGGTGCTGAATCTTTGATGACAAAATTCTCGTAAAACTTACAGCACTATCCTTGCAACGATTCAGATTAAGCAAAAAGTCAAGAAAAGATGAAAATTGATATTGGTTTATGCAAGACATTTCTTAAGTAGCTTGAAATACCAAAAGAAGGAGTTTGCATCGCTATACCATTTTTACACACAGTTTCTTGGAATGGGTACACTTTATACGCTTGATTTATTTTTCCATCTCATGCTGCTGCTACATCACAGGAGGGATTCATCTCTGCAGCAGTGTGAAGTTCACCAAAGCCAAACATTCATCCTCCAAGTCTTTTGCTTCTCTCTTCCAATATGTGGGAGTTAAGCATGCCATGTGCCCGATTACCTCTTTGTCAGGGGAGAATGGACCCAATAGCAGGGACTTCTCAGCATACCCTGCATGCGTCCCCCCTGTGGAGGGCAATATATTCTAAACACAATACCTAATCCCCAGCTTCCTCCACCTGAAAGTGCCTGACTGTTCTGTACATAAAGATTTCTGCATGCGGATGCACTCCTTAATGTCAGACCTTACTTGGCCCTGCACTTAACATCGAGAGTATCCATATAGAATCTTTAATGAAACCGCTATCAAGCCAAGTTATTAAGTCCCTCCCATTCTGTTTTCATCTCTCTTCACCGGAAAGCTGGCTTGTGGCACTCTCAGACAATTTCACAAATAGTCCAACCACAGCACTTTGCATGTGTGACGCTTCTCTCTGATACAATGAGATCATACTGTATGTCTGCCTTGTGGACCCACATTAATGTCATATTACATTCAATCCCGGAGAAGCGGAAAGGGTAAACTCCGCTTTGTGTCTGCGTTGCAGCTGTGCCAGCATGGTTCAGTAGGGCATTAAGCCTGTCATAATTGCATTCACTGTCGTAGGTCACGGGAGGCCGGCAGTTATTGGGCTGTATGTGTTTCCCTGATAGAACCTTATGGACTGAGCAGAGCCCATTTCCTCAAGTCACAGACACCAGTGAAAAATGGAAAGGCTTGTCAAAAACTAGGCTCTGCTTACATTTTTTTACCTTAGCCTGGAAGACTAACTGTGCCAGTTGCAGTGGGGAGGGGGGGAGGGGGGGGGGTAGGAGCTGGTGAGGAGGAAGTGGGGAGCTCAACAGGCCCGGGGAAGATAGAATGATATGGGAGCAAAGGTGTAATTTCCTTGGGGTCCTCCAGAGATTTGAGGCCCCGATGAGGGAATTGACACAAATTGTTGAGCCACTGCCGAACACACACATGCACATGCCTCTCATATACACACAGTCATGTCTTTCATTTGTATTTTTTGCTCTCTTCCTTCTAAGAGACAGTAATTGGCTCTGGCTACAGCAGCAGATGATTGCGAGGAGAGCAAATAAAACAAATCTAATTGCAAATAAGTAACAGCGATAGGGCTGTAGGCCAATCTTAAGAAAATAAAAATAAGAAGCGACAAAAACTGTGATCCACTCAGTGTGATGCATTCTACAACTGTAAGGCCAATTACCATTTTGACATACAGAGAGCAGAAACCTGATGATCCCTGACTTTTTTTTTTAAATTAAAAAATTATTTCTTAGGCCTGAAGAGGGCAGACAAGGCTTTTTTTTCCTAATCGGGTTGGATGGCAATCCTGCACATTTTACTAAACACAACAGATATTTTCCATTTGCATCACATTTGTACAGTGGCAACAGGGCCCGCTAATGCATTATGTTGCTCTTCAAACAAATTACACTGACAATTTTGAGGTGCTTTATTTATTTTAATAACAAACAATCTATTATTAATTATTCAGCATGCAAAGCACTTGCTGTTCCACACAAAAGCCACATAAACAAGATTATATTCCAGTGTCTTGGCCTGGTAAACATACTGCGATCAGATCCATTAGTTCCACCAATATAACACTGACAATAGCACGATAACTGCCTGGCGGGCAACAGCAATCATGTGAAATAGAAGTCTATCTTTCTGTGACGTGAGCCATAAAAGGCATCCATCCAAAGAAGTGTGTGTGTTCAAACAAAAGCCTACACATTGGCACATGGCTAGAGAGCAGGGAAAACACCCGTCTTCTTATCTTTATGATGCCGCAGCAGCAGCATTTTTCATTGTCAAGGCTTTTACTAAAGCGGCAGTTTCCTTGATTCACACTTTTTTGTTTTCTGTCAAGGAGGGTTGATGTCAGTGATGAATAAAGGCAGTTACGGCTTTACTATAGTTGAATGTTTGAAATTGAAAAACTTCTTTTGTTCTTTTAAGATTATGTGTGCTCGACAGTGCAATATCCAGCAGCAATGAACTATCAGTATGTGCTACAAATGAAGCACTGAAATAATAGATGACAGAGATAGTAATAAAGCAATAACAGCATCTGTGCAAATTACATCAGCTGTTTATTAGCACTGTACTGCAAAATTCAAACTGAGAGACGATTTCCGAAATAAAGAGAAACAAACATGGGAAAACATGGGAACATGGGAAATTAGGTTAGTGAGGAAAATAATACGGTCAGAGTTATTTTTGGGGTGGACATAAAACAAAGGTAAACATTACTTGCAGTAATAGTCCATAAAATCTCAGTGCAATCATCTCTCTTTGTACAGTTATGCTGCAATGTCTTTGAGAAACAATGAGATGACTTGCGCAAGATGATACGTCTTTGAATTTAGCGGCAAAATCACCTGGTCTCAAACAACATAATGGAACTGGAGGCGGTGGTGTCCTCCCTTTCATGGAGGAAATGAAAATGAATCAGGGCAAAAGATAAAAGCTTGACAAGCAATAAAGTCAATCCTTCAATTTAACAGCCACAGAATCCACTGCTGAACAAATGAAAGTGGGCTGCCGGGAAGTGGGGAATAGCGTTATGGAGAAAGACGATGGCTTTGCAAAAAGCTGAGTGGTTTAATGTGGGCATCTTCCTATGTTGCACTCTCACTCACTGAGAAAAAGAACGAGGGCGTATACATGTTTGTTTAGAGGAGCTTTGAACACAGAGGGGACGCCTGCTTCAGACCATCTCCGAGGAGAGTTCTGACCAAATAAACCATCCTGACTCTCTGAAGTTGGTCATTTGCCCTGCAGCGCGGGACCGTAATATTATTCACTGCAGTAGTAGTTTTGGTTGTTTCTGTCTGGCAGTGATTCTGATACTTGAATTGGTACGTAAGTCTACCATCAGCATTTCGCAGCAGACACATTGCTGCCCCACTGGGCCACCGACCTAATCGCTGGGGTTGGCAATGAGCAGACTCATCCATCAACGTGACATCACCGATCAGCCCGTGCCCTCTTACTTCAACACTGCAGACCTCTACATAGCTACCTGGCAACATCACCCGGCGTAAATCGCAAAGCAATGTGGGTGCTAATAGAGTATCACAGATGCACCATGCAGAAGAGTTCGTGTTTAGGCTTTGTGCTCATCTGTCCACAGCAAATGGTGGTCCTTGGTGTTTCACTGCCATATTGGCTGAAACATACAGAGTCCTTTTCACTGATCACATCAGCGTGTCTCCTGTGTGACGTGCAGTCTCCACTGATCTCATTACAAACGTCTGTGTGGAGGAGCTGCATACATAGGGGCCCCTCAACCAAAACACCTGCTCGCTCAAACAACAGAGCTCCGCACTGTGATCTAATCAGGTGAGACACCCATCATTGATTTTTCTACCAATACAGATTTGAATAGGGTCCAAGCAAAGGAGACAGGAGAAATGATGAGAGAAAAGACGGGGTGGGGTGTCTTTCTACAGGGAGGACAATGAGATGCTGTGCATGATGGTGAAAAATTCATGACACGCTTTAGGCGGTCATCCTGAGGTCACCTGGGCCAAGACGGGGAATCATGGAGTAAAACTAAACTGATTCATGCGTTGTTTGTGGAGGTACTCAGTCATCCAGTTCATGGTAAATTCTTGTGAAAATCTTCTTGTCGTGGCAACTGGACTTGAATTTCTTCGCTCAAAGACGTTTCACCCCTCATCAGAGAGGCTTCTCCAGTTAGGTTTTTTCATGCGTTAAAAGCACAATACATTTTTTTATGTGTGACTGTGGAAATGAAACAAAATCAGATTTGATGATTGTGTAATGGCTTATCATAATAGTACCCTTGGTATTTCCTCAAGGATGAAAAGGATAATGGCATTTAAAGGAATAACAAATACCCATTACATTCCTTGTTTCTATCAGCCTATTAATGCGGCCTCACCAGCAGCCTCTGTTCTGTGGATTGGAGGGAGACACATGGCAGGTCTACAGGACAATAAGAGGATTAATGGGGAATCAAGCTGACTACTGATACTGAGGTTCAACAGACAGAAAACGATGATCCGGCTCCCAAAGGGAAAACTTAATGAAGGGCATTAAGAACAATTAGGAAAGACAATAACCCTGTCTGCAATCAGCCCTTTTCAAAGCTATTTTCATCCCTGATATTTGTATGATTTTGTGAGTAATCTTTGATAACGTCCTTAAGAACTTTCAATTGTCTCTTATAATTTTCCTACGATTTTTTGAAAACACAACAATCAAAGAGAGCGAGTCAGTTATGATCATTATTTTTTAAAATTTATTTTGCACAGCACAAAGTGCCCTTTACAATCTGGCCAAAATTCAGATGACTCAATTTTAATGGTACCTTTTAGGCAAATGTGACTTGCAGAAATGGTTTTGTATCTTCAAGGCTAAACAGCTCAAATTAGTGTTTATGGAAGAATAAGCGGAAGGAGGGGACTTTGGTTGGTATTTTGCAGATATATCGAAGTGAATGTTTGCTTATTTTGAACTGTAAAAGCCCCTTTACTGACTAAGTTAAATCGATCGAAGGCTGTAAAATCTATTGAGGTTTGAGATCCACACTTTTGCTGAGATTTGATAACACTCGTGTCTGTCCACTGTAATAAACTAAACCTCTCATTGAAATGGCATGACAATTGAACGATACATCAAGTGAATGAAGTTGCTTCACCAGCCACTTATTCAATTATATTTTGGAATTAAGACCAAAGAAGTAGCACTAATAGACTTTTCAGTAACACTGTATGAATTGAATACTCAATGAGTTTTGAACAGTCAATAGCATGTTGCTGAAATGAGACCTACCCGTTGTAATTTCAAAGTACAGCACTCCATAAAAAAGAAAAAGTAGAGAGTAACAAGAGATGATGGGCTTAGGGAGGTGATTTGTGTGGTTCTCACGACCATATAATTTATAGGCCGCTGGGGAGTGTTACATGTAGAGTTACACGTCCAGAGGTGGACAGAGGTCTCATATTTCCATAAGCCGCTGATCATTCCACACCGGGTATGAATGTCAGTGAGACGTGCGTGTTGCTCCGGGGAGGATCAGGACCATGTCAGGAGAACGCTGCGTCCCTTGGCCATAGGCAGCAGACCACGGGCGGGGGAAGCAACCAGACACGGCTTCTTTACCCCTTCTTTGTCCCAAAAGGATGGTTGTATTGGCATGACCAAGCGGTAGACCCCCTCAAATAATTAAAAGTGAGGTATAAATCAGTCTGTAAGCAGTAATCACACAAGCTGCTGCCAACTCCCTGCAAGGATCATAAATCTCGAAGAAAACAAAGCTTCGGCACTAACAAAGGCTCAGAGATCCCAAATGATCTGGGGCTGGATATGCGTTTCACAGGAAACAGCACTGGGCTGCTATGCTGAAATAACATGTCTGTAATTCAGTGACTGTGGATTTATGTTGCAGTCAAGGGCTTCAGGAGTGACAAAAGCTCATTGTAAAAAAATAAAATAAAATAAAATAAAATGGACATGTATGTCTATATACATTATGCTGTATCATCATCATTCTAACTACTACACATGAGCCAACACTTCATTCTGACAAATACAGTTATCATTTGTTTACATTTGGTAATGTAAATCTGTCAGTAAGTCAAAATTACTTAAATAATAATGTAGAGCATCAATCTACTTCATTTAAAAGCCTTAAAACCAAGTAAACGCAGCTCAAGTTGAAATGAATATATTCAACAATATCTTGACTCGAAAACATGAGTTTTTCTGGTGAGATTTTTTTCAAGTAGAAATACTCTTGAAATGTTGTACTGTCAAGACTTATTTTGCCTTGTATATAGGAGCTTGTAATAGCTCTTGGTAACAAGGTCCTATCAAGGGCCTATGAAATACTTAAAAATCAAAACATGTTACTAAGTGTTATTAAGTGTTATTTTTAAGTCATTTGGGGCTGAGAAAATAAGATAAGATAATATAATACGTTATTGATCCCCACAGGAGAAATTCAGGAATATAAAAATAAATTAAAATATTTGATTAAACATAAAATACAACTTACTTCTTTCACCATCTGACAGGGATTGTTAACTGTTGTGCATTTCTTAATTTATTTAGAAGACCACAACACTGTCATGTAGTTTCTATTATTGATTTATTTAATTTTCACTGCTTAGATCCAAAGAAAGAATAATGGTTATAAAGCGCCTATATGTATTTAGATTATTTTCAGCTTTACATCTTGCAGCCTCAAGATAGTATATATCACAATAAATCAAATGTTAATAAGTGCAGAGTTCACATATAATAATTAAGAATACTTTAGTCATTAAAGTTATTACTTAAGGAAACAAAAAGGTAATACCATAATACATGCATAAAATTGGTGAGATTATAATACTTAATAAATTAGTTTGCAATGCTGTTCCAAACAAGTGAATGAAATTCACAGGTATTACTCAATGTGCTTAAACTCGTACTAATTTCTGCAATCTCCTTTGTGAAAAATTAACATAATAAATCTAATTATTATTGTTATGCTTAACATTTATTAACACAAAATATTGTTAAGGATCCTTTAAGACCTTGAAGATTGTATCACCAATTCACACTTACTAGAAGCAATTTCGCATAAAGAGATACCTGTTTTTGAGGAAGAATTTTGAAGACGTGCAAAACTGCTGTTTTAAAGCAATTTCACAGTCTGGATGTTCCTCAAGCACTCAATTTTCTGTAATTTATATATTTATCATAGAACAAGACAGGAACAAGTCATAGCTGAGCGGAGCTAATGTCAGCGACGTGTTGGTGTGAAGATGGGCGGTCGACAGCAGAGCAACAAATCACACCCCATATTGATTTCAACAAAAAAAATGAGAAAAGTGTGAGACATGAAAAGAAGTTATTGATCTTTCCTGAAATCACGCTGATTAAAGTCTAGGCAGGAAGGGAGGTCAATAAAGCCTCACCGATGAAAGCATCCTTGTAATTCAAGGGTGTGGAACGATGACTATAATTCATCAGCAAGAAGATGGAGCGAAAATGTACAACGACTTATTAGATATAACATTCTTTAATATCAGGCTGTACAATTTGCACAACCAGATAAGCCCAAAGACATGATTCAAAACCTGAAAGATTATATCTGGCTCAAATGAAGTGGCCGTACAGTTTCTTTGTTCTTTAATTTTTACCTTGTTGCTGAAAGAAAGTCCAGAACAAGGACCTCAAGGGTTGGGATCAAAGCTGGTTTTATGCAGTGAGCAGCCAACTGTAAAACAGTGTGCCTCGGGACTTATCCAGGCTTAGAGTAGAGAAATAACTCCCTTCTCCAAATGCCATGCAAAGGAAATGGAAAGAATCCTTTAATGTGATTAAAAAAAAAAAAACGAAGTCAAATAGAAAATAAAATTATTATGAAATGTATTTCAGGAGTTAGGGGTAAAATGCGATTGGAATATCTCGCTAGTTCAGAAAAATAAGTGTCGAATCTAGTGAAATCTATTATAAATCATACTGCCTATATGTGTATATGAATTGCATTACGAAATACATATTGTAAAAGAAAAAAACATATTCACACTGTACAACAAAGATTTATCAATTACTTTAAAGTAAATGTTGGTTTCATCACAGTTAATGTGTTCAAAATACATGCAAAATCTTACATTTCTGAGCACTAAGCAGCAGAGTAGATGGCTTATAGCTTCTAAACTATCCCAACATTCATTTGCAGGGATCAAAGCATGTTACCCAGAGATTATCTGCTAATCAGTGCAAAATGCTAAAGTGAATCCAGCTGTCACCGGTATGGCTCTATTGGGGTATGCGCTCAAACCACACGGTGATCAATAAGGTTGTAAGCATGCATTTAAATCACCAAGCTCCTCTGTTCTTTGTGCAAACATACACGGGAAAGAGAAATACAGCAATACATAGTGCAGCCAGTGTTTTCTCAGCCAGGCCTCCAATTTTAAACAATAATGACTTTTTAATGTGGACCTGTGATTACATTGTCACGGTGAAATATGGCTTTTCTTGACCGCATTGGAAATGAGGGCCTGAACGTGAATTACTACACAGGCATAGATTACAGCAGAGCACCAGGTGAGGCAATCTTCATAAATTCAAATCTAATCTTAACAGACCCTGCAGTGTCAGCCGGTGGAGGACTTCACCGAGGAAGGCCGGAGGAGACGGAGCCCAGGACGAAGCCATCTCACCCAAGTCAAAAGAGAGCATGACCGAGCAGTGAGAGGAACTTTGGCAATTTTGAGATAAACCTTCCCTTTTTGCAGTTTGAGGTAGATGACACAATTTGATCAGTCCAATCTCATGCCAGCACAAAGCTAACTGTAAAACCTGTGGCCGTGACTAATGACTAAACCAGGATGTTTTTGAACTTAATCGACCCTGAGTGCAGGATAAGCGGCAGAAGATGGATGGATGGATGGATGGCTTGATGAGATTCAGAATCAAAAAGACTTCATTGATCCCAGAGGAACCTGAGTCAGAGACTGAGAAAGAACGTAAAAGATGTAAAGACTAATAATAGTAATACTAATAATACCCTGTATACATTGTACAACCAAGTAAGCAGTGCCAGTAATCATCCCATAATGCTATGCAAGAAAGTCAACGAATGGGAATAACAAATGTACATAAAAAAGTAAGTGCGATGCCATCTGCGTACCAGTGTCTGTATCGCTGCACGCCTCCAGATTTGTGCAGCATCCCTCCATGTGCTTTAACTCAAGTGATATCAACTCCTGGGCAAAATGAGAAGAATTGTAATCAGAACCACAAATCAGATAATTTTGCTGATAGTGTGAATGTATGTGCAAGGTTAAGCTTGAAATGATGTATTTTGCTCCTAAGGCCCTCTCCAAATGAGTAACATGACTGTTGACGGACGAAGCGCAACCAATTGAGATTGTCTATGTAAACCATTGACATATTTCTTGAAGTTGCATCGCATTATTATTTGACATTTCTTTGTCCCGGACATGTGCCAGTCATATTCTATTTTCTCCATGAGGCAGTGACATAATGGTGCCAGTAAAGTGACAAATCACAGGGATGGGGTGTGGAGCAATGCAGAGTATCTGTCAGCACCTTGTCAGGTGCCACTGCCCTGGTTTATCTACTCTCTGCCTGGTACCACAAGTGATTACAGTTTGATTGCTGCAGTCACATTCTTCAAAAGCCCATTTCTTATTCTAGTCTAGTCTGTCATTGGCCTTTTAGAGCCTGTGGGGTGCCACGCTGATGATAGCACAGCTCCTATTAGCAGCATGCAGTCGGACATGCTGACAGATTTCATACTGGGCCAGTAACAACAATATTTCACACTGTCAAATAGAAATTGTATCGAAACCATCCACCACTGTTGAATAGTTGAATCTGCAGTCATCTCCACAGCTTTAATTAACTGTCCCCTCCTCATATGTAGATATATAATGAATTGGTGTATGTCTGACGTGCAAATGTTTCTGTTGGTATGGACCAAACAACAAAATTAAATTACTCTATGACTATAATGGTGGGTGGCACGGTGGCGCAGGGGTTCGTGCTTCTGCAAGAAGGTTCCTGGTTCGATTCCGACCTGGCCTTTCTATGTGGAGATTGCATGCTCTCCCCATGCCTATGTGGGTTTCTTCCCTTAATTTAAAAACCTACATGCAGTAGGTTCAGTGGAGACCCCTTAATTTCCCTGATGTGTGAATGACAGAGTGAATGGTTGTTTGCCCCCTGTAAGTGGCCCTGTGATCGAATGGCGACTGGTCCAACAGCAGCTGGGGAAGGGCCCACACCCCACGCAACCCCGAGTGCAGGATAGGGGGTATAGAGAATGAATGAATGGTTACCCTACGACTTCTTGAACTACTATTTAAATCTATAAAGAGTTACTTACATAGCAGTTAGACCATTAAAAAAATTAATCTATTTTGATCTGTCTATCTGTTTTAGACTCATACTCTGGCAGAATGATTATGCACTTTGTTTGAAGTACTAGTAAAATTAGATTTGTTTATGTTCCTTCACAGCCCATCTTCATGAACTCAAACCAGCTGTAAAAACACAAACCTGTTGTAACAGGTTCACTTGGCTGATGCTGCTAATTAAATGTGAAATTTAAACGTGAGACACTTTTTTTCCAAAGAGGGGATATGTGAAATGAATTACCATTTGCTCCAGTGACACATCACACATTAACCTTTCCCTGCTGACAAGTTATTAAATGGGCGAGTTAACCGAATCACATCGACGGCGGGAAACAAATTTATTACCCTTCACATCCAAATATAACTTCAGCGACTTGAGGTACTTTTTTAGTGATTTCACCAGGGGATGGGCATAAAACAAACAAAAATAGTGCAGTACCAATCTGGCAGAGGAATAAGAATCCTGCTGAACCTGCATCAACAGCTTTCATGGCTCAATGCTTTCTTCCCATGTTCTCCCCAAGCAAACAAATACATTTGCATTTCATTCCCATTCCTGGACAGAAATCCAGAACAAAAGAGATAATACAATGGCGAATTACATGTTTACTTCTGTGTGTGAGACTGCAATTGGATGCCAGGAATATTCAAAACTAGATCTTTTTTGCAACATTAGAATTGGCAGGTAACAAATTTAGGATTCCACATATTAAGGTGGCGAATTATACCTCAAGTGCTCCCTCTGTCCAAGTATATTAGAGGAAAAGCAGTTTGAGAATAGAGGACAGGGAATAAAAAGCATTTGAGTGAAAATCCATCTCAACAAAATCCCTCAAGCCCCCACATTCAGCCATTATCCTTCTCGTGTATGATTCTCTGATGCCCCATATGAACCAGTAAAGTGTTCTTCTCATTAAAAAACAATGCGATATCTCCAATTACTAATTAAATAGGACATTATCTCAAAGACAAGCTGGAGTGGAATGAGACTCTCAAACGTCTTATGAAAAACACTCGCTGGCCCTGACCTCGTCACGCTTGTGTGGATCTCAATGGCGTTTCTCAGTCTGCTGATAATCGGGGGAAAAAGTGAGGTTATTACACAGCTTATCAAGCAAGAGTATTTTTTCCCCTCGCAAATCTATTGATGAGTTGAGAAGTGGTGGTTTGCAAAACAGAAAGCCCCAATGGTATGAGCCTTGATGGAAAAAGGGCGGAGGCTAAATAGGTCTTTGATTTTTTGCAATTCAAATGGTTTTCATCTCGTAATGGTGCCATTTTCTCATTAGGCAGAACATGTTATTGAAGCAGCACTTGGTCTCCATGGTGTGAAAGGCTTGAAATGCAGAAAAAAAAACCTGTTCACCTTTACTCAGGTAAGGTGGGGGCAAAACATAGTAATATATAAAATGAAAAAAGTAGTGTGACACCTCAGCGCAATTTGGTGTGTGGATCAGACATGGCTGCTAAAAGCAGCCTAAAAACTGCAAATACCAAGAAGGATTCACCTTGGGCACTCTTTCGCATTCTACACTTTTCTTAACTATTATGAATTTTATATTTAGAAACACACGTGTGCATTGTCTGTGATACCTCCAGATGTAATGTGTTTCCAGCAATACAACCTGATGCACTCAGGGATGGAGCTGCATGTCCTGGCTTCTTTTTTTCTTCTTCCCACGAGAGTTTGAGCATCCTGTTTCCTCCATGCATGCTACTTTCTGCAGCCCACTGGCCTGAATACTCCTGCCAACACTAAGTGTGTCGCTGTCAGCTCACATCATATGCATGAAACATGATGGATGCATTGAATGCTGCGTGTGAATGTGTGTGAATATGTTTGTGTGTGAGTGTGTGTGTGAGAGAGAGAGAAAGAGAATCAGAATCAGAATCATAAAAAACTTTATTTGCCCCCGAGGGGCAATTGGAGGGCACATGGGGTAGCAGCATCAAATTGTAAACAACAATACATACAAGGGTAAATATAGGTAAATATAAATAACTACAGAATTGTGCAAATTGTAACATAGGAAACAGACTGTGAAATGAGCTACGCTCTGCATTTATATCATAAATATATCTTGTACTCAGTGGGCGAGGGGGGGGTGCTGGTATGGCGATGAGGAGTTTGCAGGGTTGCTGGGAATTGAGGAGTTGGACAGCTCTGGGAACAAAAGTTGGCCTTCACCACCTTCTCTGCCAGTTTGTGTGGTTGCAGGGTCTTAAATGCTGAGGAGAAGTCAGCAAAGAGGCTGTGTTGTGGGGGGTTTCCAGGTCTCTGAGTATGGAGTCAGTGAGGAAGATCTTGTCATTATCCACCCATCTGTGAGCCCTGTAGGCTAATTGGGGAGGCTCAACCAGGGGTTCAATTACTCCGGTGATGTGAGTTTTTACAATTCTCTCCAAGGCCTTCGTCACCAGTGAGATGAGAGCCACTGGCTTGAGTTTGTTCAGGGCCTTAGGGGTCCCCTTTTTTGGGATGGGAATCACTTTTGAGTGTTTCCACATCTGGGGCACTGTGCTGCAGGACAGGGTGTTATGGAAAGGGAGATGGAAAACATCCCCCAGCTGCTCGGCACAGTGCCTAAGGGTACGTCCGCAGATCCCGTCTAGACCAGGCGCTGTGGACACCCGAGTTCTCCTAAGGGCTCTCACCACTTCCTCGGTGTCGAAGACCAGGGCGGGGCAGTCTGGTTTGAGAGTGGAGACCAAGGTCTCTATCTTGGATCTGTTGTCACTCTCAAAGCGGGTGAAGAAGGAGTTGAGGTCGTTGGGGAGTGATGCTGGGTTATTCCCGGGGATACGAATGGGTGAGCGACCCGGGAAAGCAGTGTTCACCGAGGCCATATTTTTGATCCCCTGCCAAGCTGAGTGGAGGTCCCCTTTTGCAAAGGTTCGCTCCACCTTGTTCTTATAACTCAGCTTGGCAGTTCTTTTTTGACCTCGTTATCAACCTCCTTCTTCTCAGCCTCAGAGCCGGTGAAGAAAATTCTTTTATTTCTTGTTTAGAATCTTCTTTAACTATATTGTCACCCGTGGTTTGTTGTTAGCGAACATGGTGACAATTTTTGCGGGGATGACATTGTTGATGCAGAAAGGAATGTAGGATGAGACAGTCTCCACCTGCTTGCTGATATCCTTGGAAGAGGATCTAAGCGGTCTATCCCTGTCCGTGGATTCAAAGCATTCCTGAAGCCTATCAATACTGTCTTGCGCCCACTGCTTGATGGTCTTATTTACTCTACCTGCTCTCCTTAGCATCGGTGCATAGGCAGGAGCAAGCAGGATGGAGTGGTGGTCAGCAGAGCCAAGGGGGGGGGGCAGCTTTGTAGGCATCAGGGACGGATCTGAAACATTTGTTAAGTGTATTAACAGGAAGGGCTTTACCGCTGACATAGAGAGAGAGAGAGAGAGAGAGAGAGAGAGAGAGAGAGAGAGAGAGAGAGAGAGAGAGAGAGAGAGAGAGAGAGAGAGAAAAAGGCACTTGACAAAAGTGAGTACTTTTGTTTAATGAAAACAA